>CM077089.1:158150698-158245032 GCA_039513925.1 Platanthera zijinensis | reverse complement strand
TTGGTGAATTGAAGTTCAAAAATCTTGATTTTTTCTAAGCTTGAGGACTTACATAGTTATTTTCTAAGTTTGGTTATTGATGGGGATTGTGTGGATGTTTGTTGTGTGAATGATGATTTTGGCCATGGCAGGGGGGATTTTTTTAAGATGGATAGGAGGATGATGGGATGAAATTCTTTGTGTGTTTAGGGTGGGAGGTGGTTATGGTGATGTTTGGGTTTAATATTGGGTTGTGATGATGTATTGAGTTGAATGTTAACTTCAAGAATAATTATGAAATAACTCCCCTCCTATTGGCATTTTTCAAATACCTCCGCCCTCTAAGTTTACACTGCTCACATACAAGTAAAACAAAAACCTGGAAGACCTCTCTAGGGTTTTTTTGTGCATGTATGTTTTGGAAGAAGGGGAGCTTGGTGCACACCCGTTAAGGTGTACCGTGTGACCTTGTGGTCACGGGTTCGAGTCTTGGAAGCAAGTAAGCAACCTCTTGCAAAAATGCAGGGCAAGGTTTCATCCTTGTGGTAAGATCCTTCCGGCCCTCCTTGTGCGGGGATGCTTTGTGCATCAGGCTGCCCTTTTTTATGTATGTTTTGGAAGTTTTGAAAGATGGAGAGCAGGTATTTGTAATTATGCAAAGCCAAATGGGAGGTTCACTCTTTTAAATAACTATGAAGCAGAACTGTAGCTGTTTCTTGCAGGGACTGGAGGTGAAGAGGCGTCTTTATTTGCAATGGATGTATTCAAGATGTATGCTTTCAAAATAAATCTTTTTCTCTTTAATGATGATCAAGGAGTGTTTATGCTGCTTGTGTCTATCTGAACGGTCAGGTATGAGAAATATTCCCAGAAAAATGGATGGAAATTTGAGGTTATTGACACAAAAGAGTCTGATTTGAAAGGATATACGGTACCTATCTACTTCTCTACTCTCTATTTCTAGCTGTGTGTTCTAAAAATACATCCATTGCTTTAAGAATTTTATATTTTGGTACTTCCAATCCATTGTCTTATCTTAGGAAGCTAGTGGAACACTGTCAGGACGTGGTGTCTACGGAAAGCTCAAGTTTGAGAGTGAGTTCATAGGGTTCAGGTTTTTCTTGGACCGAATTTCTGAATCTTTTTCATCAAAACTATGAAATATTGTGTTTTTTTTCGGACTCTAATTATTGTCTTATGTTGTTTGCTAGCGAGTACCTGTCACCGAGAAGTCAGGGCGTGTTCATACTAGTGCGGTGACTGTTGCTATTCTTCCTCAGGCTGACGAGGTGAAGATCATTTGCCTTTGACTTCCTATTTAAGGCCATTATATTTTGGCTTAATTACTTAAGTTGACTTTCAAAGTGAGCATCGTGGATGTCTTTCTTCCTTCACATGGACTCCCACTTGTTAGGAGCATAGTTCTTGGACTATAGTTAATTTACATAAACTCATTCCTTGGAAACTTAGTTCATGTGTTTACTTGTGCTGTTGTTAATTTCATAGAAAGGCTAAAGTGAAGTTTTGATAAGAAATTAAATTATTATCCTTATTAATAAGAAAATTTTGTATATATGAAGTTTCAAGATCAATTTCATAGAAGACGTTGGATTCTTATTTTCCTAAAATTTGACGAAATTTATTAAGCATTATATATGATATTTCTAGTATGCATCCAATTATGAGAATATACCTGCTTAATTAGAATAACTATGTTTTGATTAGTTAATTTTATAATTAATTAGTTTATAAATTAATTAATTAATTCTTAATCTATTGCAAAATCATTTGGTGACAGTTTAGATTTAGTTGCCCAACCTTTTTTAATGTGACGACCCAGGCCCAGCTCCAATCGGGACCACGTCCACCAAAGGAGACCCAGCGGGACCAGCTGGCATCGTCCGGGCTGCAGCCCAAGCACCCCAACCCCCTCCAGGACATGTGCGGGTTGTTGTGGTGGTCAACCTCCCTTTGATGAGCGGACTTGATAGTTAAGTGGACAACACCGGGACTTCCCAGGAGGTCACCCATTCCGAGACTACTCTCACCCGAGCACGCTTAACTATGGAGTTATTCCGCTTCTCATCACTAATTGAGTTCTTCCACTTCTCATCACCAATTGTGACGACCCAGGCCCGGCTCCAATCAGGACCACATCCACCGAGGAAGACCCAGCGGGACCCAGCTGGTATCGTCCACGCTGCAGCCCAAGCACCCCAACCCCTCTCCAGCCCACCGGCGGGTTGTTGGTGGTCACAACCTCCCTTTGATGAGCAAAACTCTCTGGTTAAACGCACAACGCGGGACTTCCCAGGAGGTCACCCATCCCAGTACTACTCCAGTCCGTGCACGCTTAACTATAGAGTTTTCCAACAACTCCAATTGAGCTGCAGATAAATTGGTGATGAGTTGTTGGAAAACTCTATAGTTAAGCGTGCACGGACTGGAGTAGTACTGGGATGGGTGACCTCCTGGAAAATCCCGGTGTTGTCTACTTAATTATCGAGTTCGCTCATCAAATGGAGGTTGTGACCACCAACAACCCGCCGATGTCCTGGAGAGGGGTTGGGGTGCTTGGGGCTGCAGCCCGGACGATGCCAGCTGGGTCCCGCTGGGTCTCCCTCGGTGGACGTGGTCCTGATTGGAGCTGGGTCGTCACATTTAATAACTACATATCCTGGTAATTAGGTAACTTAATAACATTACCTTCTATTTCTTAATATTAAGAATAGTAAAACATTGAATCAATTCATACACAACACACTCAAACCTTTTTTCCACTATAGTGGAGTCGGCTATATGGACCCTTTGTTACCATTACGTCCTATCTTTAGTCATAATCTCACTAATGTTTAAGTACATCATGTCTTTTCTTATAGTTTCATTCCAAGTCATTTTTGGTCCACTCTTTCCCTGTTTAACATGTCTAGTGGCTAAACTCACACAACGTGTAACAGGTGCCTATAACGGTCTCCTTTGTATGTGTTTGAACCATCTTAATCAAGCTTCTCGCATCTTCTCTTCAATTGGTGTTACTCCCATCTTATCTGTGATACGTTCATTCCTAATTTTATCCACTCTTGTATATTCACATATCCACCTAAGCATTATCATCTATGCAACTCCCATTTTTACTCATGTACATAATCTTAGATTAATTTATTATCATAACACTATGCTAAAATTTGTTTCATAAATGGGTTGCTTTTGATTTGCTTTCCTAAGTCTGCTGATCCTACTTTTGAATAGTAAAAAATCATGCTATATGTATTTTTCACTTTTGATTTTTCTAATGATTTTGGATAAGGAGTTGATCAAGCTGGCACTCTTAAAAGCCCTTCCCTAAGGCTTTCTTTAGGACAGATGTGATATTTGAGCAGTGGGTGTGTGAAAATGCGATTGCAAACAGAGTTGTGGAAGTGCACCTGCTTTGCGAACTTTTTGGGCAGTATTTCGTCTTTCAAAACCCATTTTGGCCGTGTTCGGAGCCGCTAGTGCCTGGTGATTCTGTGGCATTTCGAGAAAACGACATTCACAGCCCTTGCTACTCAAATGCTACTTTTGTTTTCACGATTACATTCACAACATCCACTGCTCTCTCAAACAAGAACCGAAGTTAACAAATAGTATTCTCCTATGAGAATCAATTATGTTCACAATTTAGAAAGACTCTGTTCTCTTATTCAATTATGTTCACAATTTAGAAAGACACTATTCACTTATTCAATTATGCTCACAATTTAGAAACACTCTATCTCACTTATTCAATTATCTTCACAGTTTAGAAAGACTCAATTTGCCTTCATTATTGCCCTCTTTTTTCTATTGTCTTGCTACTTTTGCTGTCATTTCTTACTTTCCAAATTTCTCTTCTATGTTTTTTCATAATACTCGTAGATTGACGATTGTACAGGTCGACATAGTGGTACGTAACGAGGACCTGAGGGTTGATACGTACCGATCTGGTGGAAGCGGGGGCCAGTCTGTGAACACGACGAACAGTGCTGTTAGAATTACACATCTCCCAACAGGAATCGCTGTGGCCATACAAGATGAAAGATCGCAGCACATGGTATTATTAGCTATTCATATCTTTATTTTGCTTGAAACTCCATCCTTACTGAAAAAAGATAAAATCTTTCTTGCCTGCTGATTTGACAAAATAGTTTAAATTCCATTCCCTCTTAAACTGAACATGACCTTATCTCCTCATTAGAACAAGGCCAAGGCTCTCAAGGTGCTGAGAGCCAAACTGTACGAAATTGAAAGGCGTAGACTTCACTCGAGCCGTTCGAAGCTCCGCTCGGAGCAGGCAAGCTTTGCTGATTCCTCATGTGCTTTTCGTGCGCTGCCGTGAGTTAAAATGCATTCCACTGTGTTCTTTCGACAGATTGGAAGCGGGGATCGGTCGGAGCGGATTCGGACATATAACTTCCCTCAAGGGCGAGTAACTGATCACCGGGTAGGGATCACTCACCATTCTATCGATGATGTCATGGAAGGTGAGAGCTTGGATGTCTTCATTGATGCCCTTCTCTTGCAGCAGGAGATGGATGCCATTTCCTCCTTCAGTTCATAAGGGCTCGTTAGAATTTTGTGTATTATTTTATTATTATCATTGTTGAGTCATAAACTATGGTGTTAATCTTGATTAAGATCAGAAAAACAATGGCAAGCTAAAGAATGGTGGTAGAAAATTAAAGGAAGCAACGTAAGATTTCCGAGTAATGGCTTTGATTGAGCTTTAGGGTCTGTTTGGCATAGCGGTGGTGGTCGTAAACGCAATGGTTATAAACCTTTGTTTTTGAACGTCAGGTCTCAGTTAAGGAACTATATCCGTTTTTATTTTCAAAATTAGTTTTTTGTCCAAACTCACCCGAGCAAAAATGTTGCTCCAAACAGATGATGGTTTGTAATCACCCCATTCACGATCTTCATTGCCGTGCCAAACAGACCTTTAATGAAACATATTTAAGATACTAGTAACATAAATTAATAGCACAACAAGTACTGAGAAGATGTCTTTTTTTACCAAAATATTGATTGTTCAGTCAACCTTGATGGCGTGGCTAAGTGGAGGTAGGTAGAGGCTCTAAGCACTTCAATTTCTAGATTAACATCCTTTCAGCTGGTCCAAAATGGAGGGTTTTCGGGGTTTCATTAAGGATCGGCAACCATGAATTTACTTGTGTCGAATTCATTGACTCTTGCTTCTGGATGGTGTAATTTTGTGCATTCAAATTTTTAGGAGGTTGATTTCTAATGAAAATTTGCTCTTCAAGTCTGTAGGGCAGATGCTGAAATGACTTTTTTCGTGTTTGAATGATGCAAATGTTGAGATGGCAGACTGGAAATCTTATTCAAATGTGATTTTATTTAGCACGCCTTCTGTTGTCAGAAATGTCTTCTAAAGAGTGTTGTCATTGTGGGACAAATGAATGTAACATATAAAGCCTTGTGGATAGACAAAAATGCGACTGTTTGGAAGAATTGCTCAAAATTGAACAGTAAACAATTTTTATGTTTCTCCATCTACAACATTATCCTTTTTATCATCATAAATTTACATAAAGCTTTCATTTCTCCTCAGCGTGGGCAGCAGAACTTCTCTTTTCCTTATTGTTATGACTCCACAGTGGCGTGCGCACATGAATCTTTACAATATTTGATTCCCGAGCATGCCAGATTGTATTTTAAAATGCGAACTATTCATTTTTAAATACCAGGTAGATTTTGGCATGCTTGATTATGTACTACAAGATTTTGTAGCTCCATGCAAGAAATTGCATTTCTTTCCTTTTTTAAAAAACTATATATTGAAAGTAACAGTTCAGCATTTGCTCAAAATATTCACTATATTGATACTTTATGGTAATGATACAATCATTTTTAAGTTCATAAATTATGAAAATAATACAGATTTAGAATTAAATCACTAAATATGCAATCAGCACATCAATGTGAGCATTTATTTATTACAAAAGAATATGCTCACAAGCATAAATTAGAGCCCAAGCATGCATTTTATGACAGTTTTTGTCCAAACTCACCGGAATAAAAAACGCTACATCATAGGAAGCCTAAGCTTAATTATATTTACATAAATAAACAGAAAGAATAACACACAACATTAAATTGTTCCTTGAATTTAACAATGGCTCTTCTTGGAAGGTAACAATAATTAATGTAGTTGCATTTAAATGCAGGTAGATTCGCGAATGTCCCAACTCCCCCCAAAAAATCTTAAGATGCAAACACTTCCATCGATGTTTCAAATGCAGGTAGTAACATTATCACCATTACCATCATAATTTCACACCGCCGCTGCTCAAACGCCACAGCTATCAAGATCAAAGCTTCCATACATCCTTGGTATAGGCGATTGACCCAAAGGGCAATCTCGTGTTTGCATTGCATATATGGGGTTTAGACGACCTCGAGGCTAATGAAATGCTAATAGAGAAATTGTGAATTTGCACTGAAAATGACTGTCATTGTTGACTTACCAGAGTCAAACCAAAATCAGAACCTTCTGATCTCGCATTGTCGGTTCTTGGGTAATCACAGCTGTTTGGCTGGCATTAGAATGGCCATGTGGGGGAATTTTTCGCACCCAAGCATAGGAAATAACTTACACCAGAGATTTGATTTTATGCCCGAAAATAATCATTTTTATCGAATATAAATCATCCTAGAACCAAAAAAAATCCTAATTTCCTTGGTCTTTTATGATTGCTTGGGATTAAACAAATGATAATTTCGACAAAAACAAGTCAGGGCACAATAGAACACACGTAGAGAGATGCCGAGAAAATCAGAAAACCAAAATCCCATGTACTGAATTTAAACTACTTAAGGCATTACATAATGCTATTATGGAGAGAAGATTAATTATGTTAAAACTGCATGCTTCATTATAAAGTGAAGATTTTTTAAAAAAAATTAAATTTTTTTACACTGTGCACCTTCTATATGCCTAAAACAAATTGTTTAGGGTAAATATATCATTTATGTATTTTATATTTGTTTTTTTTTTCAAAACAGTGCTTCAGCAGAAACTCCATCTTTTGCATGCATACATAAAATGTAGCATATATGTTTGCATGAGTAAATGGGCTCAGTAACACATACCTGGAAATTTGATGTACAATGTTTGCATGGGTATTTATATGCCAGTGATGAACAGATATAATAGAACTAGATTACTCGCCCCTGACAATGAAGTGAACTATGGATGCATAATCGAACGGTAATGAAGCTATGCAATATTAGTTTCCTTCTGGGAGAAAAATGCACTCGATAACACGATTAGAAGAGAACAAACCAGAGCAGAGAGGTATGTGATGATAGTTACAGCCATTGCATGGGCCTCATTTCCGCACGGAGTTCTCCATGCTGCAACACTGCTCCCATTAAAGATGCCCATATCAATGAGAGTCCAGGAACACGCATTGAGTTCAGAGTCTTCTTTAGGTCGGCAACGGAGGAGCAGGTCTGGTTCGTTAATGTTGATGTTCACATAGCCACGATAATCAAGAGGCTGAGAAGAAGAAGAAATTGAGGGGTTAGCAACTTAGCGCTTAGGGAAATATATCACTTTACATGCATTTGGAATTTCCTTGACAACATTTTTGGCCCAAACTCAATTTTTTTCGATACCCCCATTCACAAACGCTAGTTTGACTGCACCTGGATGGCTGTGGTAGTATTTTTCCAAAAATATCATTTTAGAAAGTTAATGATCACAGCTACCCAAATGATACCTATATTTTTCAACATTGCACTCACTACGGCCGCCAGTCTCCCACCACTCCCCCTAAAGGTATATCTTATAAGGTTATTTTTGGTGTTATAGCTATGAAACATTTCTTTTGCAAGTTCATTTGAGATTCAATACAAGTGAGATAACCAAAATTACGGTGCTAATAGTCTACTGATATATCAAAACAATATATGCATAGAACAATAACACTTCAAAGCTCACCGGATATCTAGCGTGAAGAGGCAGCTGAACAACAACTTTGTGAGTACCATTCGTTGCATCCGAATGGATCTCCACTACGGATCTACTGGAAAGAGCAGAAGGCAATTCCAGGTTTGTATCACCAAGAACTGAAGCATCGCGAAACACTGCAGAAAGAAAAGAAAAACATTATAAAAATGTACATAACAAGGTCTTAATATTCAATTTTGATTGCTTCAACGGCTTAAGAATTCATTTTGGTTTTAATAATGTTTTATTCTTATATATATATATATATATCTATACTACTATATTAAGCAAAGCCTTCCAATCCCGTCCGTAACTTTCGCTCTGTCGCTTTTGCCCCTGCTATTATATATAAACTGGAGAATGGTGAAACATTGCAGAAAGCATATATCATGTCCGTAAAAGTAATTTCACATAGTTACAATATTAAAATAAAAAAAGAAAACCACTAGGCCTCCTAGACCTATACTGGGTGAAGGGAGAGAGATGAGCATGAGTAAAGTATTTACATTCTTGCCATGGAAAAGACTGCCACGGATGAGCTAAAGTCCTGCAAGAGCAAAGTATTTACATTCTTGCCATCAAAAAGGCTGCCGCCTATGATCAAAGTATTTACAAAATAATGAAATATTATATTATACCATAGCAAAGGCGGAAGAGAGAGGGGGAGGGGAGAGATAAATAGAGGGAGAGGGAGGATGGAACAAGGGGGCGGCTGTCATTTATTTTAGTGGGAGAGAGAGTCAGTAGAGAGAGAGGGGAGAGAGGAACTTTTTTTCAAATTCTAATGTTTTTGAAAGGCTCCCCCACGACAAATGTCGCCCCCACGACAAATGTCGCCGCCCACGACAAATGTCGCCGCCCACGACAAATGTCGCCGCCCACGACAAATGTCGCCGCCCACAACAAAGTCGCCGCCCACGACAAATGTCGCCGCCCACGACAAATGTCGCCGCCCACGACAAATGTCGCCGCCCACGACAAATGTCGTCGCCCACGATAAATATCGCCGCCCACTACGCCCGTGCTTGATGATCTCGGGCGGCCTTCGGCCGCATCAGGCGGGTTTCGCCCGCCTGCGCACGGGCTTCGCCCGTACTCGATGCTCCGGACTGTCTTCCGCCGCAGAGAAGGTGTCTCCGCTTCCACGCAGTTCACCGGCTCGGCGCCTGCGCACGGGCTTCACCCGTAATCGATGCTTCGCGTGATTAATGATGTGAGATGCGCGTGAGGCACTCTTCTATGCGGCTGAAAACCACCCAAAGCATCGAGTACCGGTGAAGCCCGTGCGCAGGCGCCGAGCCGGTGAAATGCGTGGAAGCGGGGTCACCTTCTATGCGGCGGAAGACAGCCCGAGCATCGAGTACGGGCGAAGCCCGTGCGCAGGCGGGCGAAGGCCGCCCGAGAGCATCAAGCACGGGCGTAGCCCGTGCGTAGATGCTCGTATATATATATATAATATATATATATATATATATATATATATATATACGGATAAATGGAAATACGCGTAACGCGTATTTCCGTTTATCCGCGCGCAGGGATGGGGTTGACAGCAGAGCGGCCGGCGAGCCCCCGGCCGCCGGCCGGCCCCGCTTCCCTGCTTCGTTTTTTTTTAACCGTTGGATTAAATCCAACGGTTTAAATCCAACGGTTGTAAAACTGAGCGCGGAAAGAATAGAAATCCAGCGTACCCATATATATATATAATATATATATATATATATATATATATATATATATATATATATATATATATATATATATAAGACTTCCCCTGGAAGTTTGCATAATTACAGGTTGCACCCCTCTTATCTTTCAAACTTACATTTACCTCCTCTCTTAAGTTTCCCAAATTTATAAAAATTCCCCTTCTTTAGAAATATGGATGAAAAATGATAAAATCAGCCAAATTATTTTATGATATTCAATTTTACCCTTTGTAATGACTCTACACTGCAAGGTGTGACCTTTTCCTTTAGAAATATAGATGGAAAGTGATCAAATATGTCAAATTATTTTATGATATTCTAAATTTTATCTTTTGCAATAACTCTACATTAAAAAGGTTGCGTTACACTTTACCATTTGTAATAAATCTAGAATCATTATAAAAGGATAAAATTGAAATATTATAAAATAATTTGACTGATTTTATCAATTTTCATCCATATTTCTAACGAAAGGGACATTTTTGTAAACTGGGGAAATTTAGAGTGGTGCAACTTGTAATTATGCAAACTCAAACTCCAAGGGGAGGTCCCGTAATTAACCCTATATAATATAGGCATGCGAATAGCATGAGTTTAAAATTCGTGCAAATAATATAGGTTGTCGGATCTATCTCAATAATCCAACTACCGTCGGATATAGCTCAATAAACCCGCTCCCTCTCTCTCCAAATTTTTGTAGGTCTCCTAAACCTATAGTTTTAGTAGTACTCCTACCCTACAATGGGAAATTACCATTTTACCCTTCAGATTGGGAAAAATTCAATCGGGTGATACTAAAGCAAAGCACGACCTGCATATAGAGGACCCGGTCGAGCCCGCCCGCATTGCATATAGCCTGCCTGGTCTAGCCATGCCCGCTCCAGTGCTCCACATAGCCCGCCCGCTCTATGCCAAATTTCAAACGTTGCTTTCCTCTCCAATTATTCAAACCTGAATAAGCATGTGACACCCACGATGTGAGACTAAAAATTAGAAAGAATCCATAAATTAAAAAACCGCGCCAGCTGAGACTCGAACCGCCGATCACATGATTTGAAATCAGACGTCTTATGCCACGAAAGCTTTTGCATATATAATAAAAACGTTATTTTTTTATTTATGACTTGCAATATAAACAGATATATAAATATAAAAAAAATTAATAATTAAAAAAACAAAAATTTTATAATTATAAAAAATATATATAACATGATAAAAAATATTAAGAACCGTCGGGGCGGGCGAAGCCCGCTGCCACAGGCCGGGTACTGTCGCGCGGGACACGGTGGGCCCCGTGCACTGTCAATCGTGTGTGTGTGCGTGTGTGTGTGTGTGCGCGGTTTGGATAAGGGTTAGAGGCGGAGTAGGACTTGGAATAACCTTTATTCCATTCAAGCAACATAAAATCTAATTGCCATAAAAGCCTCACTCGTCTTTTGTGGAATAGCTAATTCCATAGGTATGATGATAATATGATATAGGGGGCTGATTCCGCCTCTTAATCCTCTCATACCCGATCCAATCCAAAAAACAAAATCTCAGTCCCCCGAATCCTCTCCCTCTAGTTTTCACACTCGCGGGACTTCATGCCAGACTCTTACAACACAGTCTGAATCTTTCCTCGTCGAAGCAAACAGGACACCAACAATTCTATTCTCCCTTGCTGGAACTCTCATTGCTCGCTGCCGATCTCTCCCTCTCGTTTTATGTAGACTAGGGCAAGATCAAGCTTCTGCCATTGTGAGATCCCACACCTTCATCTCCAAGGTGTCAAACATGTTCGGCATCGACTAGGGCTGGGATATATCGGGTTACCAATTTCTCCAGCTTTTTTGAGAACATCTTCTCTTACCAGAGTATAAAATTCCATGTATTCATGTTGTCATTCATTTATAGCTTGTATTTTTATATATTATTTCTAATATTATGATTCAATAGGTTTGTATTGTTTCATTGTCAGTTGCATTTGTTTGTTTTGTTTGATCCTCCTACATAAATGACTTAGTTTTATATGATCCAACCAATTAATATGTTATAGATGTCTTACATTTTATTATCCTCCTGACATTTGCATTTGTTTAGCAAGAAAAAAAAACAGAGTTAACTGATGTGCGTCATTGTAAGCCCTATGTTGAGCGGGCAACTGCATTGGAATGGTGGTGAGGATGTACGTCGTTCTAGAGTGAACTCGTGGTTGATTTATTATGCGTAGAGCCGTAGACACACTATGCTTGTGTTGCTTTAGTATGCGTAAATATATTATGATTGTGTTGTTATCGAGGAATATTACTATGTTTGAACTATTCATTTATTTTGATATTCAAGTTCGACGCCTTGTGCATTTCTATGTTCATCTAAATATATATTTTTAATTTCTTCAGATTGAAAAAATATTTTAGCAGATGTAGATGAGAGAATTGGAATAGTCTGTCAAACATTCGCTTAAATTTAGCTTGTTCCTCTACTTATTCTTCCCGCATTTGGCTTAAATTTCAGCTGAAGTTGGAGTTTGACTAGAATTGGTATCTATTCCGCCTCAAGGACTTAGTTGTTATTCATGTCAAAGGGAATTACCTAATTCCACATCCAAACAGTATCTTAAAGAATAATACAAAGATGATTACAGCACGTGAAATTTGGGGTGTCTTGGTGATGGAATAACAGTAGAACTTTGATTTATGGTCAAAATCTATGAGTTTCCCGTGAAACCATTGAGATTTTGGCTGGAAATCCAGAATCCAACTGAAACCAAAAATATTATATAGTTTTGATCAGACAGTTATCAATCAAAATTGATCCCAAGCAACTGAAACTTAAAGTCGTGGTAAACGTTAGGATATGTTTCAAGATTACAAAAAAATGATTCAAACCTTTGCGTCCAACAAGATGTTGCAGCTCGAACGGATCAGAAAAAACTCCAGCTGGTAGATATTCAACAACAACAGCTTCACAAAAATGGTCGTCAACAAAATGTGTAAACTCTGGATGATCATTGAATATCATAGTGGTGATTAGTTTTCGATGGGAACCTTCACCAATGAGATCACGTTGGAGGGATGAAGGTCCAAATATTTCAATGTTGTGGATCATCCGTTCACAAAAATCACTGGAGCGGGTTTCTTGATCTAAAAATATCCGGAAATCAGGATCAGAGAGGCTTTTGTGGGTATCAAAGTAGGAACCCATAAGGATTTCATGTGAACAAGGAACACAGCCAATTATTTTTGGATAGCTACTTTCCTGGTTAAGGAGAATATTGTATAAGATTATGAAATTACATGATTGAGAAAACAAAACAACATATAGCATCGACTGTAGCAAGGTAAAAGTATTTGATGGGAAGTTCCTCGAGCTTAAGGCAGGTAGTGAACTAGTGCATAGTTTGATACATGTTCATATAGGGCTCATGTGTGAGTAGTTTGGTAGTAAAACAATCCTGAACAAAAAATTCCTAGGCTTAGCATACAAATGAATAAACTTGAAATTTTACGGTCATTAATTTATGTTAGTAATCCTCCTCCTTTAGTTTGACAAAAAATGTGTTAAATGTACAATAAATGTTCAGTTAATGATAGTTGACTGTTAATACAATGATGTACTATATATATTTTTATAAACCCAATTTGATATCACATGAACTTTTAAACTTATGTTACTAAAGATATAAATATGATGAAAAGATTGAGCAAACAACTAGATATTGACTATATCTAAGCTTATTCTTATTATATTTGAACGCGGCGCAAAATAAAAAATTAATACCTAGTAAACTTATGTTAATAATTGATGAAACTTATGAATAATACTTTGTAATAAGACATTTACTTTCTTGCATATTGTTTCGAGTTCAATAACAATATTAGTAAACAAGCTTGACTAAATTTCAAAATTCGGTACAAATTCAAGCTTGGCTTGAACTTGATAAAGGAGTAAATGAATGAGATTGAGCATGGTAATGCTTAGCTCAAACTCAGTTTAGTCACAATATTCAAGCTCACAGTAGATGGAGGAAGACATTATCAAAATGCAAGACCCAAATCACATCTTTCAAATTTGTTTACAGAATATAATAAACACTCCAAGATGCATGATTTTCTCGTAATATCTTCTGAATATATGAAGTTAAACAACTAAATTAAAATCAGTTCTTTCATATGAATGACAGCTCAAGAAAGGAATTAATCTTATTAACATTCTTTCTTTATAGGTTATAGCTACACTCATATTTTTCATTAACATTCTTTCTTTTTTTAGTACTTTCCAAAACTAAGGACGGTTATTTGAACTTTTTAAACACACTAGAATATCACCATTAAAATAGCAGAAGTGCATTAAAAAGAAAACCGGTGCTATAAAGTTAATAGTTTTCTCGCAAAGAAATATAGCTGTAGCGATTAAAAGGCAATTTCATTTGCTAAAATCAACATATCAATCTCTTAAACAAATTCTTTTTAAATGATGGAAGAAAATGTTGAATCAAAACTAGAAAAAAGGCAACAAAACTAACCTTTTTGAGAGATAAAACTAGAGGGTCAGAATCTCCCTTGCTGTTGAAGGAGATGATGGACCAAATGACGAGCAACCATAGTGCTCGATAAGCACAGAAATGACAACACAAGATATCCATAAAGTTGAAACCTAGGGTTTAGAACCACCAAATTGGGCATAAAATTTTTGCAACAGCCCAGCAGGACAAAATGGCAGTGATATTTCCAATTTACAATTTCCTATAATTGACCTGGATCTCAACAAATGCATTCAAAGTATGATTAGAGCAACAAAAACCTTGACATTTATTCAACAAATAGAATGATAGACGATGAGAAGATAACAAAGTATGGCAAATTCAACAAATAGGTAGCACACAGTAAATAATAGGTTTCTGATTTTGCATGATTAAATCCAGAATTAAATTCAATATATCAATTGAAACCAAATCCTACTTATAATTTCAAGTACAGCATAGCATCAAATATATCTATTTTAAGCATTGTAATAATCACTTTACTATCTTTATCATTGTCTTAATTTCTATTTATATTCTATTAGTTATATTGTTTAACCTTGAAATATTCATTCAATGATATACTTGAAGTTTTTTATATAAAATATCAAAATAAAAAATAAAAATGGGTTATAATAAAAGGAGGGGTGATGGAGATTGATTAAGCGTTCGTTAAGATATTTGTGGGTTTGGCATTTTGGGATCGTCAGATGGACGATCAGAGACCGTGATCACGGACGGCTTGATTTTTCATATTTTTATGTATTTTACTTTTCCTTTTGGACTAGTATTTTGAGAGTTAGGTTAAATTATTTGTCGGTCGGTCATGACTATCGGATATAATTAACCTAATTTCTCCTCCGCCCACTTTATATGCCACTAGAAGCCAACAGGAGGATCGAGGATTTATTTCCAACTAGAAGGCATCGGTCACTGTTGCATCCTCGATGCGACTCCAGATATCCTTCTTCTGCCGGTCTAGTTTCAGGTACACAAGCCACACCGCCACCTACAACGACCTCCTATATATCCATGCCTGCAAGCCTCGACAACCTCCGGTTTCCCCTTCTTCCATACTCGACAAGCGCCTCCTCTGTTCCCAGGCCCGATATCCCCCACCACCGACCTTCTTTTTCTCCCCCACCACCGACCTTCTTTTTCTCCAACACCACCAATGAGATCTCGACCAGCCTTCACCCCCTTCCAAGACCGAGCAGCCCCCAACCCCTATCCAACATCGCCAGTCTTCCCCCTTCATTTCCAAACATCCATCCACCACCCCTCCCAGCAACGAGAACCTTCGTCGCCGCATCCTATACCATGGAACATCCCGATAGACGCCACCCACTGCCTTTCCCAACCTCCCAAGCCTCCCACCTCCGTCTCCGACACCCTCCACCAGCCTGACAACCACCCAGCCTCCATTCTAGTGTTGTCCATCCCTCCTTTCAACTTCCAGAGCCTCTACCAGCCAACGAACACCCCCCCCCCCCCTCCACCCCCAATCTCCTTACCAGTCCTTTGACAACCCCTACACCGCAGCCTTATCCCTTCAGAACAGTCTCCACCACCATCAGAGCTTTTTTCCACCATCACAGACATCGATTACTCGGTGAGCTTACCCTTTAGCTACATTTCTATTGCAAAGAGTAATACATGACATATCATTCCACAGGCAGAGGCAATAAAGTTTGATAATTAACATAGACTTTTGTAAGACTACCAACAAAGAGTAATACATGTGACATATCATTCCACGGGCAGGAAATAAAGTAATGAATAACAAAGCATTTCAAAATTAACGGCAAACAGGTAATGATAATGATACGATGCGGCCGCCTCATGCTATTATTAGTTTATGTAGCCCAAGGGGCATGATTGAACTCAATGTTTAAAATGTTAGATATCAGGTAAATATCAGATTGAGTTTTTAAATGTTGGATGTCGGAGACATGTCAGGGACATTTGAAAATGTCGGGTTTAAAAATTAATATATATATATATATATATTATTAGCATGTATGTATAATATAACTATACATCTATCATATTTTTATGTATCTAACATAATATATAACTATTTGTTTTATTTAAAAATTAAAATATATATATTATTAGCATGTATGTATAATATAACTATGCATCTATCATATTTTTATGTATCTAACATAATATATTACTATTTGTTTTATAAGCTCTTTTTCATTATTTATCTTGACAAACAATGATAAATGACATGTCTTTAACATCTTTTTTATTTGCAGGTTAGTTCGGCCATCAAGTAAAAATTTCAAGCAGATTAAGCAGAATAATAAATATCAAGTAGATTGAGCTAAACAATAAATAAAAGAATATCTGTCCTTTTTTGGAGAAATTGTTTAATAAAGTTTTCCAAATACTTTTTGTTAAAATAGCCCATGTAAAGGGCCCATTATTGGGCCCATTTATTGTTTTATCTTCTCTCCTCCTTTAGTCCCACATCTTGTATAAGATTTTCTTCTCTCTTCTTCTTCCTATATATTTGTATTCTCTCCTTGTATTTAGACACACAAGCAATACATACAAGTTTTGGAGCTCTTTCAACATGGTATCAGAGGGGGCGGTCTTTCCGGTGCGGTCTCCTTATCTTTAACCGCCCAACCCGCCCCCGCCCAACCCGCCCCCGCCCAACCCGCCCAACCCGCCCCCGCCCGCCCCTCTCTGCTACTCCTGCGGACTGTGAGCCTACCCGCTCCGGTCTCCTATCCGCGGGCTCCTATCCGCAGGCTCTGCGGTTTGCCTCTGCCTTCCTCTTCTCCTCTCTTTCTCTCCGTGGTTCCACCCTCTTCAGGCCCTTCTATAGCCACCATTCTCTCTAATTCGTGGGGTCCACTTCTTTTCTATCCGCTGCGGATTCCCCTTCTATCCGCTACGAGTTCCTCTCCCTCTTGCTTCTTGTCCGCTGCAAGTCCGTTGCGGCCTCGCCTTCTGTCCGCTGCGGCTTCGCCTCTGTCCGCTGCGGCTTCGCCTCTATCCGCTGCGGCCTCGCCTTCTGCCCGTTGCGGCTTTGCCTTCTGTCCGCTGCGGCTCCGCCGTCTATACGTTGCGGCTTCGCCTTCTCTCTGTTTCCTTCTTCTCGCTTGCTTTCTCTCGCGGTTTCCTTCCGCTCTCTGACCGTTGCTGGCTTCACCTAGACCGGGGCGGTCTCTCTTTTGATTCTGCCCTCTGGTCGCGAACTGACTACTCGCTGGTGTCCGGCTTGACCGTGCAGACTGCTGCCTATCCGCATTCTGGTCGTGGTCTTCCTCAGTCTTTCTCGCGGCGGCCTCCTTTTCTTCTCGCAGGCGGATTGTCCTCGTCTCATCGCGGCCTTGCTCCCTTCTCGCAGCGGCCTCCTTGTCTTCTCGGAGGCGGTTTGTCTTCTCCTCGCCGCGGCCTTGCTCCCTTCTCGCAGTGGCCTCCTGCCCTTCTCGCAGCGACCTCAGCCGGTTGCCTCTGCGGTCTGACCTTATAGGCACTTCCGGTAACTCCTCTGGCTCGACGACCAGCCCGCCTGCTGACCGCCTGGCTTGTCCAACTGACCGCCCGACTTGCACTACAGAAGTCTGTGACGAGCTGCGCATCACTACCATCTCTCTTTCTGGAAAGAAGAATTTCGTCCCTTGGGTACATTCTGTTAGACGGGTTCTTCAGGCCAAGGGCCTTCTCCCTCACCTTACCCAGGCTCCTCCCACCCCTCCTACCGATAACTGGCTCCGCAATGATGGCCGAGTTCAGACCTGGATCTTGAATTCTTTAGATGGTGAGCCATATCAAATGGCTATGTATCATGAGACTGCCAAAGATATGTGGACTGAGCTACACTCCTTATATTCTGGACGGGACAGCCTCCAGTATCTCTACGACATCCTCACTGACCTCTTTGCTCTTGACGCTGGAGGGGCTTCACATATGACCTCCTTTGTTGCTCGTACGAAGACTCTTGCTGAAGCATGGATCCAGCATCAGCCCTTCACCAATGATGTTGCTGCTCAGCGCGCTCAGAAGGAAGCCGCCTGTACTGCCATCATCATGGCCCGTCTTCCCCCTCACCTTCCGAGCATTCATGCTCAGGTCCTAGCTTCCTCTACCACACCATCCTTTTCTGATGTGTGCTCCATGATTCTCCGAGTATCACCTCCTCCAGATACTCCGGCTCCTTCGGCCCTTCTTCAGCAGGCACCTCCGCTTCTACGATTCCCTCCTCCTTCTACTCGGGGGGGTCGTTCGGGATCTCGCGGCCGTGGTCGTGGTGGCCGGGGTCGGCCGAAGTGTTCCTTCTGCGGGAAAGATGGTCATCTCGAGGCAACCTGTTACAAGAAAGTTGGCTATCCTCCTCGCCTAACGGCTTCTGTTGCTACCGATGCTAGTCCTCCTGATCTTGAGAGTGTCCGTCTTCAGCTCCAGCATCTCCAGGGATTGCTCCACCCACCATCTGCCTCCATTGCCTCCGTCTCTAACACAGGTACCGCTTGTCTCTCCACCGGCTTGGGTTGGATTGTGGACTCTAGCGCTACTCATCACATTACTCCACATCGACCTGCCCAGTACCTGACTTCCCCTTATCCACAGTCTATTACTGTGGCCAATGGAGCCACTGTTCCCGTCTCCAGCTCGGCAGATCTTCCTCTCACCTCCTCCATCTCCCTTCGCTCGGATCTTCACGTCCCGAGTTCACCGTTCAATTTACTTTCTGTTGGACGACTTACTAATGATCTGGATTGTTTAGTTATATTCACTTCCTCTTCTTTTGTTATACAGGATCGGCAGACGCAGACTACCATTGGTAAAGGCCGGCTGCAGAATGGGCTCTACCTTCTCGACGACTCTCCCACCATCCTCTCATCCGTCTCTTCAACTGATTGGCATCGTCGACTTGGGCATGCTCCTCTACCGGTCCTCCAGCGGGCTCTTCCCGATGTTTCTTTTACCCCCTTTCAGTGTGACTCATGTATCCTCGGCAAGCAGACTCGTTCATCTTTTTCATCTCATTGTACTCGGAGCGCTGCTCCTTTTGATTTAGTGCATTCAAATATTTGGGGACCATTTAAAATTACTAGTATTTCCGGTTTCCGGTATTTTATAACGTTTATTGATGATCACTCTCGCACTACCTGGCTATACTTCGTGATCGCTTCGAGCTTCCCCGTGTCTTTCGAGCATTTGTCCTCGAAACCTGTACGCAATTTCACACGACCATCAAAGTACTACGAACTGACAATGCTCGTGAGTACACTAGTCACGAATTTACTGCTTTATGTTCTGAGTTCGGGATTCTACATCAAACTTGATGCGCTTACACGTCGCAACAAAACGGTGTTGCCGAACGTAAGAATCGTCACTTACTCGATGTTGCTCGTTCCATCATGCTTCAAATGCATGTCCCCAAATCATATTGGAACTTTGCGGTCTCGACCGCATGTTTTCTCATTAACCGTCTCCCTTCCTCTATTCTTAACTATGCTACTCCGTTTAGCATACTCTTTCCCTCCACTCCGGCCTTTCCTCTCCCACCTCGTGTATTCGGTAGCCTCTGCTATGTCCACCGTTTGGGGCCTTCCTCGGATAAGTTGGATCCTCGAGCGGCCAAGCATATCTTTGTTGGATATTCACGCACTCAAAAGGGGTATGTATGTTATTCTCCTGCTACACGCAAGATCTCCGTTTCTGCTGATGTCACTTTCCACGAGGATCAACCATTTTTTCCTGCTCCCTTACCTGACCATCTACCACCCACACCTACTCCTCCATCCATCCCTCGCCCATTCATTCCCGCAACTACTCCTCCGGTTGTCGTTCCCTCTAAACAGACTGTCGTTCCCTCCAAACCACCAGTTATCCGCGTCTACACTCGTCGCTCTACCACTTCCGTTGCCCCTCTGCCGTCGGTCTCTACCATGGATACTCCGCGTCCAACTGATCAGGTATCGCCTTCCACTGCTCATCCGCTGGCAAACTACATCTCTCTTCATCGTCTCTCTCCCCATTTACACACTTTGGTTACTTCTCTCTCTCTTCGGTTGCTATTCCTAATTCTGTGCAGGAGGCGCTTCAACATCCAGGATGGCGAGCGGCCATGGAGGAAGAAATGTCTACTCTCTGGTCTAACCAGACATGGTCTGTTGTTACCCTTCCACCGGGCCAGAAACCAGTTGGGTGCAAGTGGGTCTTTGTCATCAAACATGCTGCCGATGGGACAATTAACCGTCTAAAGGCCCGTCTTGTGGCTCGAGGTTTCACTCAACAGGAGGGGCCAGATTATGAGGAAACGTTCTCTCCGGTTGCGAAACTTAATAGTGTTCGCGTCCTCATCTTTGTTGCTGTCCATCGTTGGTGGCCTCTCTTTCAGCTGGATATCAAAAATGCTTTCTTGAATGGGGATCTCCAGGAAACTGTCTACATGCAACAATCACCCGGGTTTGAGACCACGGGGGAGTCTCAGGTCTGCCATCTTAAAAAGGCTCTATATGGTCTCAAAAAATCTCCACGGGCATGGTTTGAAAAATTCAGCAAGGTCCTCCGTGAGATTGGCTTCATACGGAGCTCAGCCGACTTCTCGCTCTTTACTCGTCACCAACCAACAGGAATGGTTATTCTGTTAGTATACGTCGACGACATTATCATTACTGGAGATGACTCTCAAGGGATACAGACAGTCAAAGTCCATCTAAACTCAGTCTTCCAGACAAAGGATTTAGGACCTCTTCGCTATTTTTTGGGTCTTGAGATTGCCAGAAGGCCGGATGGGCTCACTCTCTCTCAACGAAAATATTGTCTTGACCTTCTTCATGATGCGGGTCAGTCCGGCTGCAAGCCAAGTGATACTCCTATGGATGTGAACCACAAACTGTGTGCCCAGGCATCTGACTCCAATCTCCTTCTCCAGAATCCTGAATATTATCGACGTCTTGTTGGAAAACTGATATATCTCACGGTTACCAGACCGGATATTTCCTTTGTTGTAGGTCTTGTCAGCAGATACATGCACTCTCCTCGAAAATCTCATCCTCAAGCAGTGAAACGAATTCTCAGGTATCTGAAATCGCTCCTGGTCAGGGACTTGTCTACAGGACCTCCTCTTCTGCTCCAACATTGGTGGCATATTCTGATGCTGATTACGCTGGCTCTCTCGATGATCGGCGATCTACGAGTGGTTTTTGCACTTACCTTGGCGGACATCTGGTTACTTGGCGAAGTAAGAAACAAGCGGTCGTTGCTCGATCTTCAGCCGAGGCAGAGTACCGGGCAATGGCATCAGTTGTATCAGAATTGACATGGCTTGAGAGTCTTCTAACTGATTTGGGTGTAAAATTACCATCACCGGCTCTTCTCCTTTGTGACAGTCAAGCCGCCATACACATCGCAAAGAACCCGGTCTTTCACGAAAGAATGAAGCATATTGAGGTCGATTGTCACTTCATACGGGAAAAGGTTCAAATGAAGAAGCTTGACCTAAAGCATGTCCCAGGATCGGAACAAGTTGCGGATGTCTTCACGAAGGCTCTGTCCAAGACACTCTTCTATCAATGCTTGTCCAAGCTTGGCGCATACGATTTGTACGCTCCAGCTTGCGGGGGAGTGTTAAAATAGCCCAAGTAAAGGGCCCATTATTAGGCTCATTTATTGTTTTATCTTCTCTCCTCCTTTAGTCCCACATCTTGTATAGGATTTTCTCCTCTCTTCTTCTTCCTATATATTTGTATTCTCTCCTTGTATTTAGACACACAAGCAATACATACAAGTTTTGGAGCTCGTTCAACACTTTTGAATGGCGGACAAGAGATCAGCTTCAGGCTTCCAGCCCTTGATCAAGATCAACAACCTAAAATATATAAGAATGAATAAAATTTCATGCATAAAGCAAAATAAAAAAAGTGAAAAATACAATTAATCAAACATTAATCCCTTCCCTACTCCTATAAACAATGACAGCAAGGTGCTAGATTTTGTTTTCTTCTCATATGAGGAAAAATATTGAGGATTGAATAGGTAAAACATCATTGATTGGGAGGGAAAAAATGGCCATCAGAGAAAGTATTTCAAACAAGATTAATTTTGAGTTGTTAAGCTATTTCCACTATTTCAAGTAGAATTTTTTTTGTTGTTTGTTAAAGCAAGCACATATTTTAATGTATTGATTTCACCTTTCCTCTTTAAAAATATGTTTTTGTGCCCATGCAAGAGCTGTTTTCGGGTTATAATTAGGAAAGGAGATGGAATACATAAGCAAGAACCAAAATCTAGTTACCTGAAAGCAACTATAAAAATCAATGATGAGTTCTTTGAACAAAAAGAAGTGAACCTGAACAATCTCCTCCAACAAAATCCAAAAAAGATAATATTTTGGGACACCTTGATGATGAGAATTCCTCAAAGTGAACTTCTTCACGCATTTCTGAACTGCCAATGCAGCAATTTCCTTGCAGTTTTTTTCCTGCAGTGTCAGTCATTCAATATCAGTAAAAAACTGGTTTCACAAAGAATCCAGGACAGCATTATAAGCAGGGTTAGATATAGCATAATTACTGTTATGCTTTCTGTTACGCCCCCGCTGCGCTTTGCCGGGCGTCATTATGTACGGAGAACCAAGGGAGCGCTTAACAACGGGGCTGAACCTTTGGGTTCAGCCCCCACTCACTGAACCGGCCGGCCAGGGGCTGAACCAGGCGGGTTCAGCCCCCTTGGAGGGGCCGGCCGGCCCCTCCATGCCCGGATATATTTATATCCGGGCAGCCCCCTTTTGGGGGGTTATGAAGAGTATTATCAGGTATTTCCCTTCCTCCTTCCTAACCCTAGTTTCTCCTAGATTTCTCCTTGCCTACTCTAGATCTCTCTTCCCCGTAGTTGCTCTCAGTACTCTTGCCCTAACATTTGGTATCAGAGGCATCAATTCTCTCCATGGTGAACACTCGGAATCAAGAGGAATCCTCGCGGATTGAAACCCTAGAGGAGAATGTTGTTGGCTTAACCGATTCGATGGCGGCCCTAGAAGGGCGGTTGGAAGCCCGATTGGAAGAGTTGAAGACCCTATTGAAAGGGAAAGCGCCGGTGAACGACGACTCGGCCGGATCGGGCGGATCGGGGGCCGATCCCGCTGTTTCCGCTTCCGCACGGCTTGCGGAAGGGGTGGCGGCAGTGCGGCTTGCGGGAGGGGCTCCGCCCGGCGCGGCGTGGCTCGGAACGGCGGGAGGTGGGGCGTCGGCAGCCCAGGGACCTCCGGCGGGCCTGACAGCAGGTTTTGGAGGGGGATCGGGGTTGTTTCCGGCGGGATCTGCAGCAGCAGCCTTCGGCGACTTCGGATCGGGCCCAGAACAGTGGCGCCGAGGCGGGGAGGAGCCTTTCGGGCTCCGGCGGCCACCCGACATGGCGGGACAGCCAAGGGGGGGACTCCTTCCTCCTCCACGTGGATTTGGGCCACCCGGAGTGGCCGGTTTGGGCCCAGGTTGGGGCGGGCAGCAGCAATTTCCGCCCTGGGGAGCAGGACAACAGCACGGCTACGGCGGATTTGAACATGGGGAACACGCAAGACGGGACGGAGGTCCAGGGACACAACGTCTGACCCCCGGACTTACCCGCATGTACTTTCCAGAGTTCGAGGGCGGTGACGCCCTGGAGTGGATTCATAAAGCGGAGCTTTTCTTTCAGTACCAGGAGGTGCCAGAAGGGCAGTGGGTGCAGCTGGCGTCCTTTCACTTGAAGGATGACGCCTTCCAGTGGACGCAGTGGTTCCTGCGGAGCCGGGATTACGTGCCTTGGGGGGAGTTTGTGGATGGATTTACGGCCCGATTTGGTCCACTGGAGTATGAGAATTTTGAGGCCCTCCTTCAGAAGCTGCGTCAAAAGGGGTCCGTGATGGAGTATCGCACGGAGTTTGAGAAATTAGCAAATCGGGTTCAGTGGCCGGAAAGGACTCTCTACAGCTGTTTTATCTCTGGTCTCAAGGAACACATTCGAGACGAGGTACAGGCGCTCATGCCCCGTTCATTGAACCACGCCATTACCTTGGCTCGGATCCAGGAGGAGAGGTTTAACAGGCAGCGGGCACGGCTCATGAGTAGGCCGTCGTCGAACCCGGGCACAGCGGCGCGTCGGGAGCCACCGGTGAGTAGCAAACCGACGGTGACTCGGTTGTCTTGGAGCGAGTTGGCCGCTCGGAAGGAGAAGGGCCTCTGCTTTAATTGCGATGAGAAGTTTGTGCCTGGTCACAAGTGTCAGAAGCTACAGGCTTTCATGTTGCAGCAGGAGGGTGACGAGCCAGCCTCCGTTGAGGAACTGGAGGTGGACGTGGACTTGGACGAGACGGAGTTCGGGGTCTCTTTACATGCTCTCGAGGGTTGTGCTCCCCCGCTTACTATGCGGTTGGCGGGCCGGATTGCCCAAGAGAAAGTTACTATCCTGGTGGACAGTGGGAGTACCCACAACTTCATACACCCCGACGTGGCACGACGTGTGGGGCATCTGGTTGATAAGGGAGCGGCTTTCCACGTTATGGTGGCGGATGGCAGCAAGTTGCAGTGTGAGGGGGTGCTGAAGGGAGTGGAGATGCAGATTCATGGTTATGTGGGACGGACCGATGTCTACTTACTTCCTATTCGTGGCTCCGACATGGTGTTGGGAGTTCAGTGGTTGCGTCAGCTACAGCGCGTGACTTTTGATTGGCAACACATGACCATGGAGTTCGTGCATGGCGAGAGGCGGTTTTGCCTGAAGGGTATGATGTCATCTCCTGTTAAAGAGGTCTCTCTTCGCAGCATGCAGCGGTTAAGCGGGGAAGGGCAGATGATGGCCGTTCTCAGGACGGTTCAGACCGAAGAGTCCATTTCTTCTGAGGTACCGGTTCAGTTACGGTTACTTCTGACTGAGTTTGCTGATGTTTTCCAGGAACCCCGCTCCTTGCCACCACCGAGGTTTCGAGACCACCGTATTCCGCTCAAGGCGGGGGCTGAGCCTACGAATGTTCGTCCGTACCGCTACCCCCATGTTCAAAAAGCGGAGATTGAACGCAGCGTCCGCGAGATGCTGGCGGCTGGCATCATTCGGCCGAGTACAAGTTCTTTTTCAGCTCCCATTATTTTGGTCAAAAAGAAGGACGGGTCCTGGCGATTTTGTGTGGACTACCGTGCCTTGAATGGTGTTACCGTCAAGGACAATTTTCCGATTCCTCACATCGAGGAATTACTTGATGAGCTACATGGAGCACAGCGATTCACCAAGTTAGACCTGCGCTCCGGCTATTATCAAATTTTGATGGCGCAGGAGGACATCCACAAGACGGCGTTCCGGACTCATGACGGCCACTATGAGTTTTTGGTTATGGCCAACGGGCTGACTGGAGGGCCCGCTACATTCCAGGCTAACATGAACGAGATATTCCGGGATTTCCTGCGGGTCTTTGTCTTGATCTTCTTTGACGATATCCTCATCTACAGCGCCAATTGGGAGGACCACGTGCGCCACGTGGAACAGGTCTTTGTTCGCTTGCGCCAGCACCACTTGTATGCCAACCGTTCCAAGTGCTCTTTCGGGCAGGAGGAGGTGGAGTATTTAGGCCATTTGGTCTCGGGACAGGGCGTGCGGGCCGACCCGCGGAAGATACAGAGTATGCAATCCTGGCCGCGACCAGTGACAGTTCGCGCCTTGCGGGGCTTTTTGGGCCTCACCGGATACTACCGACGCTTCGTACAGGACTATGGCAAGATCGCTAGGCCATTGACCCAGCTGCTACAGAAGGATTCTTTCTCCTGGAGTGAGGAGGCGGAGGAGGCATTTCAGGCCCTCAAGCGGGCTATGACCTCCACACCAGTGTTGGCACTACCAGATTTTACGCAGGAGTTCATGTTGGAGACGGATGCCTCGGGAGTCGGCCTCGGGGCAGTTCTGATGCAGGCGGGGCGGCCCATAGCCTTTTACAGTAAGGCATTAGCTCCTCGTACGTTGGGTCTCTCCGCCTACGAGAAGGAGTTATTGGCGATCATTCACGCAGTGGCCGTTTGGCGGCCCTATTTGCTGGGCCGACATTTTAAGATTCGGACGGACCATCAGAGCTTGAAGCATTTCCTGGACCAGCGGGTCTCTTCGCCGCTATAGCAGAAGTGGGTGACCAAACTTCTGGGCTATGACCACGAGATCGTTTATCGTCGGGGTAAAGAGAATGTGGTGGCCAATGCTCTCTCCCGTCTGCCCGAGGCAGCTCTTTCTCACCTTTCAGGTCCGTTGATCGATTCACTGGAGGATATCCAGGCGGAGGTGCTGCGATCCGACACGCTCGGACCGATGGTGGAAGCCCTCCAGCAAGGCGAACAGGTGGCGGCCGGCTATCATCTGTGTAATGGTCGGCTATACTATCGGGGCCGGGTGGTCGTGCCCGCCAATTCAGCCTGGAAGACAGTTCTGATGCATGAGTTCCACTCGTCTCCCACGGGGGGGCATGCGGGGGTGCTACGCACCCTTTAGAGGGCGCGTGCTAATTGTTTTTGGGCCGGCATGCGCCGGGACATTCAGCAGTTTGTTCGGCAGTGTGACATCTGCCAACGGCAGAAATATGAGACTTCTTCTCCTGCAGGGCTACTCGTGCCGTTGGATATTCCGCAGCTTGTTTGGGACACGGTGTCCATGGACTTTATCGATGGGCTGCCTAAATCTAAGGGCAAGTCCGTGATTCTGGTGGTGGTAGATAAGCTCTCCAAGTATGGTCATTTCCTGGCCCTCAGTCATCCATACTCTGGGGTATCTGTGGCGGCACTTTTCGCTCGGGAGATCGTTCGTTTGCATGGTCTTCCTCGTGCCATTATTTCTGATCGAGACCCCACCTTTATCAGTGGGTTTTGGAGGGAGCTTTTCCGGTTGCAGGGCACTCGCTTACACTTCAGCACAGCGCATCACCCCCAGTCGGATGGCCAGACCGAGGTGCTCAATCGGGGTGTCGAGACGTACCTTCGCTGCTTTGTTATGGATGAGCCTCGGAGTTGGCCAGATTGGTTACATTGGGCTGAATACTGTTACAACACCTCCTATCACTCCGCCAGCAAAATGACGCCGTTTGAGGTGGTTTACGGACGGCCGCCGCCGTCTTTGGCTAGTTATGAGCCGGGTAGCGCCGCTCTTCCGGTCGTGGATCGGGCTCTTCTGGATCGGGATCGCATGTTGGTTACTCTTCGGGCGAATCTCCGCCTGGCACAGGATCACATGAAGACTCAGGCGGACAAGCACCGTACGGAGCGGGAGTTCGCCGTGGGTGACGAAGTCTTTCTTAAGCTCCAGCCTTACCGCCAGTTGTCCGTTGCTCATCGTGGCAACCAGAAGCTGTCCCCGCGCTACTACGGCCCCTTTCAGATCATCAGCAGGGTGGGGCCGGTGGCCTATACTTTAGCTTTGCCGGAGGGGTCCCGCATTCATCCGACGTTCCATGTCTCCTTGCTCAAGCGGAAGTTGGGTCCGCATATCCATCCCAGTACTGACTTGCCCGAGGCTACTTCTCTGGGGGAGCTGCGGCCGCTGCCCGAGGATATTTTGGGGCACCGGTGGAAGAGTCGGGGCACGGAATACCGGCCCGAGCTCTTGGTCAAATGGAAGGGCCTCTCGCCAGCACACAACTCTTGGGTGGATTTCTTCGACTTCAAAGAGCTCTACCCGCACTACCACCTTGAGGACAAGCTGGCTCTTGATGGGGAGGGGAATGTTACGCCCCCGCTGCGCTTTGCCGGGCGTCATTATGTACGGAGAACCAAGGGAGCGCTTAACAACGGGGCTGAACCTTTGGGTTCAGCCCCCACTCACTGAACCGGCCGGCCAGGGGCTGAACCAGGCGGGTTCAGCCCCCTTGGAGGGGCCGGCCGGCCCCTCCATGCCCGGATATATTTATATCCGGGCAGCCCCCTTTTGGGGGGTTATGAAGAGTATTATCAGGTATTTCCCTTCCTCCTTCCTAACCCTAGTTTCTCATAGATTTCTCCTTGCCTACTCTAGATCTCTCTTCCCCGTAGTTGCTCTCAGTACTCTTGCCCTAACACTTTCATTATGAGTATAAATTAAAATAATTACAGTCCCATGCAGAAATAAAAGCTGCTCCATAAGCCTGTCCTTATGGTCAAAAAATCATGAAAATGCTTGTAAAGAATGGGGGAATATATCGACATGTATGTTATGATCCATAGATTATTACAGACTTACAACACAAAGGAACATTGCTACAGTTGTCGGAGGCAGGGAGTTCAAGGAGACATAAAAAACTTCATGGAGGCGCAATAAGAAAGCTCCACACGTGGAATTAATTTTTTTTATTGCGTCAAGTTTGAACACATGAATAAAGTATAAGAAAGCTCAAAAAAGAGCTATGGAGCAGGGAAGCCCGGTGCATAATTTTGAAAGAAGAGAATACATTAGAACAAAAAATTGATAATTCAAAATAAAGTGTCGGGCAGCCCTGCTCCAAGGCGAATACGACTATCTTCCACTTTATCTAAATGAACAAATAGTGCAAACAGGAAAAAAGAGCACTTAAGATAAATGAAAAATAGCATTTCTGATCAAGAAAAAAATATCCGATCATTCAATACTATCTGACCAAGCCAGTAATATCTGATCAAGCATTTTTTGTTTCAACTTTAGAGAATATAGGATCAAAGCCACAAAATAAATGACAATAATACTACAATGTATCATTATCTACATCATTTGTCTAATGTTATGATATCTAGGGCTAGCCAAAAATTATGATCAAGCAAGTAGGGTATTCCAAAAATTAGATTAAATACTAAGTGACTTCATAATTATGGATATCAAGTGTGCATGATCAAATGCAATTACGAATGATTTATGAAATCAAAACAACTCATATTTGAATTTCTTCTCAAACACAGAGAGTGTGCACTCCGTGACTTCATAATTAAGGAAAACATACTTACTAAACAACTATCCATCGATGTGCAGGTAAAGATGACTTAACCTCCATACATGAAGTGGTGAACTGAACTATAGTATCAACTTAAGTTTAGATTATTATAATTTGTGAAATTTAACGATTTCAATAAGGTAAATGAACATTGCAATTAGACTTACATGATATCTAACCCATAGTGTATCTTCGGATGAAGGCATGCAAAAGAACATGCATTCATGCATAACACTTTGAAAAGTTTTTCGATTACTACAGTTCAAACGACTAAACGAACAAAATTTTTTTACAGTTATTTCTATATGGAGAGCTATCAAGTATTTTAGCAAGTAGGGTACATCATTTCCAATCACTTGCATCAAGTGTGCACTAAGTCTAGATATTTTATTTAGCGTATTTTGCGGCGACCTTTTAGGCGTCACAAGCAGGGCTTCATTCTCTGCTCACCGCCGACGAAGGAGGAGGGAGGAGGGCTTCGTTCTTTGCTCACCGCCGGTGAAGGAGGAGGGAGGGTTTCGTTCGCTACTCACTGCCGACTAAGGAGGAGGGAGGAGGAGGGAGGAGGAGGGAGGAGGAGCTGGCTTCGTTCGCTGCTCACCGCCGACAGAGAAGGAGGGAGAAGCAGGAAGTGGCTTCGATCGCAACTCACCACCAACGGAGGAGGGCGGAGCAGGGCTTCGTTCGCTGCTCACCGCCGATAGAGGAGAAGGGAGGAGCAGGAAGTGACTCCGTTCGCTGCTCACCGCCGACAAAGGAGGGAGGACCAGGCTTCGTTCTCTCCTCAGCGCCGCACAACACAACAGCTTGGCGAAAATTTAGGGCAAATGTAAAATTTATATGAAATCAAAAAAACTGAAAATGGTCAAATTCGGCCGAAATAGTAATTATCGAATTCGGCCGAAATTTCGGATTTTATCGAAATTTTGGCCAAATTTATTTAAAACGACATTTTTTGCTTAAATTGAAAGAATAGATCGTTTTCCCTTAAAATCATTGATTGTACATGTCGGCCGACATTTACAACATTGATTGTACATTGTATTTTCCCCACTCGCCGATATATAGGAGTGATAGTATGCTTAGAGGGAAACTTTGGAAGTCTGGGGTTTTGGCTCTCTTGGAGAGTGTAGTGTCAAGGAAGACCCAGCCTCCGGATGATTCGCGAGAACTCGTTCTCAATTGTATATTTATTGTTTAATGTAATGCAATTTCCTTACCATGCTATTAACTGGTCCGACCTGCCTCGATTGGGGTTCTACCGTGAGCCCTAATTTCGTCGCTCGATTCTTACGTTTCAGCGAGGGCGGTTTCCGCCGTTTCCATCCATCCCGATCCAGCCGCGTCGGGGCTCCCCGCACGTCGAGGACGCATCACCGCATCGCCTCCGCCCCGGCCCCTCCTTGCTCGTCCGCACGCCGCGCAACCTTTGTTGCCCGATCCGCAACACCGTCGACTGCCCCTTCCAATCCAGCGCCATTTTTCGCCGCGTATAGCCCCGTCAACCGCCGCTAGAGCCTTCTTTCCCTGATACGCCGACTGCTCCAGCCTTTTCAGCGCCGCCGGCTTCTTCCAGCAGCGTTTCCGCCGCGTACTGCGCCATCAATCGCCTCCAGCGCCGTCAATTGCCGCCAGCGCCTTCCCCCTGCTACGCCACCAGCCAGCGCCAACAACAGTTCCTGGCGTTTACATCGGCTCTTCCCTACAATTTCCAGTGTCTTCCTCGCCTTCTGGAGGCCCTCCTGCTGCTTCGGCGGCCTTCCGACACTCCTTACCGCTACTCCTAGCCGCGATTCATGCCAATGACTTGGGCCATGGCCCTCCACGCCGACGAGAACGCCTCCACCACTACAATCTCAGACTCTCAGCGCATGGATCAAATTGAAGCCCAGTTGGCGGATCCCAAGCTCCTCCTTCGAGGATTTTCCGCAGCAGTTAATCGCGCTCTGGCACCTCCACCGCCACCAATTCCAACCGTTCCTGACCACGTTGGGTTTTTGTACCCCACGTCACACAGTTCCCCAGCCCATCTCTGCTGGATTGAGATTCCTGTGTTCGATGACACCGACCCTCTCGGATGGATCGCCCGTGCCAAGCAATTCTTCGATCTGCAGGCCACCCCGGCTGACCAGAAGGCCCCCCACGTCACTATCTATATAGAGGGCTCGACGCTCCATTGAGTGCGTTGGATGCGCCAGCAGGCACCCGACATTTCCCGGCACGCATTGAAGAAGGAACTCCACTGCCACTACGACAGTCATGCGGGTAATGCCTTTGAGCGCCTCAGCTCCATCCGCCGATCTGACTCGGTGGCAACTTACATCGACGAATTCATCGCGGTCGTTATGCATGTTCCCGACCTGGCCCCCGACCACTTTTTGGCACGTCCACACCCTCATTTTCGTGCGTGCCTTCGGGTCCACAACCTGACTACTCTTTCCCATGCAATGGAGCAGACTAGGTATCTCGACGAACAACCAAACACTAGATTATCTAGAGGAGTAAATGCTAAAAAATGGCTTCTTCGTTTCTAAGATACAGAGCTAAGATAAATGTTGCGGAAGGAAAATATGTTCACAAAATTTCTCCAAAGGCCAAACAATGGATTGTTTAGAGGAGTAAATGCTAAGAAAATGACTCCTTCATTTCTGAAAGAATTAGGAAGAAAACAACCAGAATAATAAGCTTTCCGTATTCCCAAAACTTGAAAAATCAATTTAGAATTAAGTGGCGCTAGTAAATCTTTCACAAGCAATCTCGGCCGATAACCGATCTCAGTTTCACAAAGACAAATAACAACCTTAGCATTCGTGAGTGATTAACAATATGAAACAATACCTCCATAAGTATTTATGAAATAAATAAGAAAAACACAAGAGTTTAGAAGCCATCGACAAAAAATGCAAGATGATAATTTCAGGGTGTTTATATTGGCAGCCCGCCTATGGCTATTGGCAGCCCGCCTATTGCTATTCTCTCTATTGTATTTAGGCTGCAAATATAAATGCCCTAATTTTAAGACAAGCTATAAAAATTTAAAGACCAATTTAAATTAAGCATAAAGCTATACTAACATAAATTGAGCAAGAGGAGATAGAGATGCTTTACCACAGCCTCGCAGTTATAAGATAATGGGATCTGAGTTGGATTCACAGGTCGATCTGGCTATGGTGTGAGGGGCGGAATGGAGTGGCTCTACTGAGTTGAAGAGAGTTGGGATTATTCAACAGAGGTTGAACGAGGAGATGCAGAGCCTGGAGCTCTAGATCGCCGAAAACGGGAAGCTTGGAGGGGCTAGAGTTTCGGTGGTGCCTAGGTGATATGATCTAAATTGTTGAAAGAGTATAAAAAATGATAGATCATATCTAGTTCACAAAATCATTAAGAACAACATTCAATAAGGACAAAATAGCACTGTCTAAATGGGAACTCCTGAACAGACAGTTATAAGAGGTAGAGTAGAGAAGCTCGCCGCCCTCACCAGAAAGAACACAAGATCACTCCAAACATTTTCATAGAAGAATCGACTAACAGAGTCCTTATATAGGCTTACATTGCTTAGGAAAGACTAAAATGCCCTTCTATTATTCAAAAGAAAGGATAATTACTTTTCCCAAGCTCCAAGGTTACAAACACGCCACCTGTCCAATTAAGCTCGTATCAATGCTTTCCCCTGCAATTTTTCCTTGTCCTCAAGGAAACATGTGGGGATAACAGAGCTGGAACGGTCGCAAATCCTCCCAAGTCGGATTGGATTCGTCCAGCCACTGCACTAGGATTTGCGTAATAACTCTTCCAAGCTTTGGGACAATGTGGCGATCAAGTATTGCAGTGGGCTCTGCCATCAAACTACCCTACATATTGACAGTTGTTGGAAGGGGTATTTGTTGATCTGGAAGTTCTCCATGGTGTTCCTTTAATTGTGATATGTGAAATGTAGAATGAATCTTTGCCCCCGCCCGTAAATCAACCCAGTATGCCACAGACCGATTTGCTCTAGGATTTGATAAGGGAAAAAGAATAGTGGGGGCAATTTTTGGGAGGCAGGGGCACGAACACTTGTCTGTCGGTATGTTTGAAGGCGAATATACATGTCCCAATAGAGAGTGGCCTTTCCTGACAATTTTTGTCAGCTAACACCTTCATGTGATTCTGAGCTTGAGATAAGTTGTGTTTCAGGATGGAAATGATCCGCTCTCTCGCCATCGGGGACCGATCAACCGCTTCTGGCATTGTCATTCCAGGAGGATAACATGAATGTAGAGTGGGATCTTGGTCATAGACTACTTCAAATGGCGTCATTTTGATTGCGCTCTGGAACGTGGTGTTGTACCACCACTCTGCCAAAGGAAGCTACTATACCCAGCTTCGGGGACTCTCAAAGCACATACAACGAAGGTAATCTTCAAAGCAGTGATTCACCACTTTGGTTTGCCCGTCGGTTTGTGGGTGGTATGCCGTTGAAAGCTTCAACTCTACCTGTAAAATGCGGAACAATTCCTGCCAAAATGAGTTGATAAAATCCGCATCACGTTCACTAATGATGGAATCAGGCAGCCCATGCAACATAAAAATTGAGTCCATGAATATTTGAGCAATGGATTCCGCTATATAAGAATGAGAAACAGCCACAAAGTGAGTTATTTTACTAAGCGTGTCAATAACAACCAACGTTGTCATTTTTCCTAAACTTTTGGGCAACCCATCTATAAAATCTTATGAAATTTCTTGCCAAATGTGGTCAGGTCTAGGTAAAGATTGCAACAATTCCAAAGGTTGTTGATCGTCAGACTTACAGCGCTGGCATACCAAGCATTTTTGGATATACGAGTAGATATCCAGCTTCATTTTCCGCCAATAAAACATTCGTTTCATCTGTTGATAAGTAGTCATAATACCAGAATGATCTCCAACAGCCCCATCGAGGTAAAATTGCAGCAATTGTCTTTATCGTGGCCTCATCTCCAATAACCAACTCCCCTTGCGCTAAGCACACCATGAATCCACTGATACTTTAAGTGTGACTGGGCGTCCTCCTTGGTGGCAATAATCTTTTGTATACGCTCATCATCAACCCAGGACTGCTTGATAAGCTGCAAAATATCCGAAGACACTGTAACTAGCATGTTAAGCTCAATTTGGTCTCTCTCAAACTTCCTGGACAACACATCTGCGCACGCATTCTCCTTCCAACCTTGTATTTATCTCATAATCATACCTGGTAAGCTTGGACATGTATTTTTGTTGGGCCATGGTTGATAATTTTTGCGCCATCAGAAATTTTAAGCTTCAATGATCTGTCTGAATGATAAAACGCCCTCCAATCAAATAATGTTGCCAATGCTGGACAGATATAGCTATGGACAAGCTCTTTCTTATACGCTGATAGAAGAGAATTTCGCTTTTCCAGAGCTTTGATAAATAAAGCTACTGGACGGCCCCCTTATAGTAGGACGGCGCCCACCCCTATTTCAGACGCGTCTGTTTCAAACACAAAGGGCTGATTAAAATCTGGTAAACAAAGGAATGGGGTTTAGCTACTGCCGTCCTCAAGGTGTCGAAAGCTTTGTCCGCCTCGACATTCCAATGGAATCCACCTGGTTTGAGCATGGCTGCGAGAGGCCGAGCTATCCAACTTTATCGATGGATAAACCCTCGGTAAAAGTCGGCTCGTCCCAAAAACCTGCGTGATTTCTTTAGAGAAGTTGGTTTAGGTCAAAATCGATCATCGTATGGATCTTTGTCGAATTTGTGGTTATTCCTACTAGAGCAATAATGTGGCCTAAGTAAGACACCTGACTGAGGCCAAAACCGCACTTTCTCTTCTTTAAAAACAAGTGTTGATCACGCAAAATGCCGAAAGTGAAAACTAGGTGTTCCAAATGGAGCTTCCAGGACTTGTTGAACACAAGTATATCGTCGAAGAATACGAGATTAATTTTGCGCAACTGATGATGGAAGAGACGGTTCATCATACCCTGGAATGTTGTCGGTGCATTCGTTAACCCAAAGGTAACTACAAATTCGTAGTGACCCCGGTGGGTTAAGAATGTCGTCGTCGTCGTCCGCCATCCAGACTTGGTAATAACTGTAACATCCCATTTCCGGCTAGACCCCTAGGAGTCGGTCTGTCGTGACAAAACCCCAGGAAACCCAAAAATTGAAGTCCATCGACCAAGACTTCGAGTCACGGGTTGGTCACGCCCGTGACCGACCCGTCACGCCCGTGACCTAGGGCGTGACCCCTTCGACGATCGTCGATCTTAGGAAGACGATCGTCGAGCGCAGAATTCGCAACCCGGGCCTGTCACGCCCGTGACCTAGGGCGTGACCCCTTCGACGATCGTCGATCTCAGTGAGACGATCGTCGAGCGCAGAATTTGCATCATGGCCCTGTCACGCCCGTGACCTAGGGCGTGACCCCTTCGACGATCGTCGATCTCAGCGAGCCGATCGTCGCGCGCAGAATTTGCATCATGGCCCTGTCACGCCCGTGACCCACGTGTCACGTCCGTGACCTAGGGCGTGACCCCTTCGACGATCGTCGATCTCAGTGAGACGATCGTCGAGCGCAGAATTTGCATCATGGCCCTGTCACGCCCGTGACCCACGTGTCACGCCCGTGACCTAGGGCGTGACCACCCCGATCGTCGATCTCAGGACGACGATCGTCGAACTCAGAATTTGCCACCCGGGTCTGTCACGCCCGTGACCCACGTGTCACGCCCGTGACCCACGTGTCACGCCCGTGACCCACGTGTCACGCCCGTGACAAAGGCCGAAACGTCAGCCAGGCTGGAAATTTCTGTAACCCAAGTCATAATCAATTCTGATTATGGGAATTTACAGCAGGAGTATTTATGGGAATTTACAGCAGGAGTATTTATGGGAATTTACAGCAGGAGTATTTATGGGCCGTTTCTTTATCTAATTACTTAGTAAAATGAGAAAGTGTTGACCCAATAGTAAATCGCCACCTGGATCAGTTTTCTCATCTTCCACCGTTTCCTTTCCTCCACCATAACCGAAAAGCCATTCGATAAGGGAGCTTTTATTGCCATGAATGATTCATCCTTTCCCCTCCCCACTTGGAGATCTATAAAAGCCCCCTTAGAGCAAGATGAGAAGGTTACACTCTTGACCAAACGGATTCAGATATTGTTCTTGCTGTAGGAGAAGTTCAGGGACGCCACCACCGCGCCATGACGATCTGACGTTCATCTCGCCTCCAAACCGCGAACAAGGTCCTCCTCTACTTCTTCTTTTGTGGGTAGATCTTAGGATCTTAGAAAGGAGTTCGCGCTCAACGGAGCCGAACCTATCTCGAGTTTTCATGGAGAAACCATGAAAAAAATATATTTTTCGAGTACGCCGTAAACCGCCACCTCCGGCGGCCAAACCACCGCCAACCGATAGTCATCGCCTCGACAGAGGTGGTGGTGGTGGTGGCTGGCCAGGGAAGTGACCGGACGGCCGGCGACGGATCACGGAAGAGCTACAGGAAAAATATGTTTTCTGAGTTCAGTTCTCTGCTTCTGAAGAAGATGAACAGTAAAACATTTTTATGATATAGAATTATGTATATGATATATATAAAGGAATTATACATTAAATGGGCTATTTTGATATGGCAAAACGAGCCACTTAGAGACCGATTTAGGAAAAATGGTCAGTCACGAAAGTTGTAGCCCTTCGAATCTAGATTAATTTAAAATTGATTTCAACTCGTTTGGGTAAGCGGTTTAACCGCAGCACCCGTTTTAATAGGGGTTGTACCTAGAGTTGGGCAGGAACTAAAATGAATGCCCACACTACATCCCTCGTCCAAATGACCTGAAATTTGGGCAGGAGGTTACCCTTAGCCGTATCTAGAGGCTGTCCAAAAATGGGAATTTTTGGAGATACTTTGCCTAAAGTTTTTGTTTTAATTTAATAAAGTTAGAGTAATTTATTTAAGTGGTCAAATGACCTCCAAACCCTCCCAAATTTTGGTGAGTGGTCCCTGTCTATAAAACCTAGTTCTGTACAAATTTTCAACTCATTTGGATGAGTTTTGGATAGGGAGTCACCTATTCCATTCTTGTCACGGCGTCAAGGCGAACCAAGGCGAGGGCCGGGCGCCTTGACGCCTAGGCGACAAGGCGGACGCCTAGGCGATAATAAGGCGAGCTAGTCGCAAGGCGACAATTTTCTTTTTTTAAAAAATTCTGGGAACTAATAGACAGCGGTTATTATTATAACCGCTGTCTATAGTCCCTGAAACCGACTATAGACAGCGGTTATGATAATAACCGCTGTCTATAGTCTCTATAGACAGCGGTTATTATCAGACTATAGACAGCGGTTATTATCATAACCGCTGTCTATAGTCGGTTTCAGGGACTATAGACAACGGTTATAATAATAACCGCTGTCTATTAGTCCAATTTTTTTTTTTTGAGAACGAATGGAGGTTTAACCAATACCATACAGGCATACAGCATGAATAACTGAAGTAATGAATGGTTTACACTGGTATTACCAATACAGCGGTTCTTCAGTAAACCGCTGTCTATTCCCCATAGACAGCGGTTAATTATATAACCGCTGTCTATTTCTCCCAGGATTGTAGAATAGACAGCGGTTCTTCAGTAAACCGCTGTCTATGCTATCCTAACCTAGCATAGACAGCGGTTTTTTGAATAACCGCTGTCTATTATAGCATAGACCGCGGTTATTACAAAAACCGTTGTCTATGCTAGGTTAGGATAGCATAGACAGCGGTTTTTGTAATAACCGCGGTCTATGCTGCCCTGCAGGGGAATAGACAGCGGTTTCTAGAATAACCGCTGTCTATTCCCCTTTTTTTTAAAAAAAAAAGGCGCCCAACGCCTTGTTTGCAATTGGGCGCCTGGACGCCTAGGCGTCGCCTAGGCGACGCCTAGGCGACGCCATGACAAGAATCTTAACTAGACAATAGTGAGACATTTTTGGAGTAAAAAGCGCACTAGAGGTTGGAACGGTCAAATCACCTCAACTGAGGCTGATATTTCGATCACTGACTTGGAAGGGTTATTATAACCCACTTGGAGAAAATGGTGTGGTTTAGGGTTGGTTTACCCTAGGATCCAAACTCAAACCCTAAATAGAAGGTTTTTAGGGTTGTGAAGGACATAGGGGCAATTGTTCTCGTATTGCCTTAAAACTCTGTAGAGTTGACATTAGCATGATAAGAATCATCTGGATGGAATCTTTGAGGATTTGGAGACAAGTAGATACCTCAAAATCCTAATCTTAGCTTTAGGGTAAAATACTAATTAAGCACAATCCGTCTCTAAACATTATTTAAAGGCTGAGAAACTCGGGTAAAATAAGTTTTAGGACGGGTAGAACCTATAACAATTTTATTGGAATTTTATGATGTTTATTTCCAGCACTTCATTTGTAACGATTGTTATAGCCCCAATTGATGTTTTAATTATTTGAATCTTTCCGATCATTGAAACCTCATGAAATCTTGGAAGTAATTGTTTTAGGACAGAATGGTTACCCTTGAATTTTTGTATAATTGTTAGTTGAGTAAATCCAGTACTTCATTCACAAATGTTAAAAAGGGGTTTTATGCTTTGAAAATTAATTATGGATGTTATTGTTACTGAAAAATTATGAAAATTGGTCAATACTATTTTTAAGGTTGTACCTGCTTACTGTAATTAATTTATAATTTTTGGGTGGATATACTCTGTACTTGGTTCATAAATAATGGAAGATATAAAATATTGCTAAAATAGTTTTAGTGCCCTTTTGATGATAGAAAAATTATGATACTTTGGATTTACTAAATTGAGATAACATACTATTTATTATAATTTTGTTGGACATCTTGCATGAGAACTTATGGTAGTTCATGTTCAAACCGGTAGCCCTTGGAATTTTTTAGGAAATTAATTAAATGTCAGATAAATTAGGAAAATTACCATTTTCTGGATTTAGGCTAGTTATATCATGATAAGTCTCCAGTAAATAATTTAGGGCATTTGGATGAGTATTGGATCATTGCCTAACCGGTTCGACATATAGTCTAGGTTGGTCTGCATATAACAAGTTGTTAAATTGCAATAGGACATGATCTGGGATAGTTGTTGGAGTTAGTCATTTTGTCTGGGTGGACAGTTGTGGATGATATCGCAATAGAATGAAATGAAGAATAGTGAGAAGTGGTGTTAGCTAGAGTTAAGAGGTGCTCGGGTTCGACGAAAGATCGTCTTCCCCGAAGAGAGGAAGGTTAAAAATCACCCTAGGTTAGCCTATCGTAATATGAGAAGGGAATGAGTAAGTGAATTCAACCAATAACAATAAGTGTCTTGCGAAAGGGAACGATGGGCTTCAGCTACCATCATAGTTCCTAGTGCCTTTTGAGAGCCCTTCACGGGGAATACCGGGGGCAGTCCTGGGTTAACGTAAACTGCAATAACAAACTGAAAAGAGTAACTTAGTAATTAGGGTTGCACGTTTCACAAACACTGTAGCACAGGAAGATATTTGGGAGCTTCGGCTCGGTTGGTTAAGAGACGGACGGAATGGTCCGGGGAGCTTCGGCTCGGTTGGTTAAGAGACGGATGGAATGGTCCGGGGAGCTTCGGCTCGTTTGGTTAAGAGACGGACGTTTTGGTCCGGGAAGCTTCGGCTCGGTTTTTGTTTGACTACGATTAAATGTGCATGTGCATAAAAGGAAAGAAAATTAAGGTGGTGGGTCTTCGGTATTGGAGGGTCGATGCACCGACGCCAATACGCTGACTCGGTAAGTGTGGTTAGCACTTCGCCAACAGAAGTCCGGTGCGCAAGCCGGCAAGAGTACGCAGGAGTCCGCTTAGTGCACCAAGCGTTGAGGCGTACGATAGGTCTGACCGGTAGTGCTTTACTGGTTTAGAGGTGGGCGAGGCCCAACCCACCGCTTCTGTCTGCCACTACGGAGGTATCCTGGGAGGTAACGGCTCCGAAAGGGGGAACTAAAGGTCTGTGTGCACAGAGTCGGGTGTGTGAGTTGCACTTACATATTTCATCATACCCACTTGCATGTCATAGCATAATCGATTCATTTAACCCTGACACCTAAAGTATAAGTGGTATGAGACGCTTATACATTAGGACCTGCAAAACGACCCCTTGGTCTATAAGCTTGTGTGGGCAAGTTTATAAATTAAGGTTAAATTCAATATATATATGCTGCTGTTTGATAACCGACACCCCCAACGTATAAGTGGTATGAGACACTTTATACGATGGGAGCCTTGCAGAAGATCCTTTGGCTTATGCGCTTCTGCACATAAGTTAAGGTTACTTTTCCTACTTTCTGTTTCTGCCATATTTATTACAGAATTGCTAGATTAGTTCCGCTGCCATCTGTTTTCTTTTGATTTATTCTCCACCTTCATGTCCTTCTCTTTTTTCCTCTCCGCTCGGTACCTAGGAGCCATGGGGGAAGGGGTAGGGGATGATAGGGCTTAGTCTTTATGACTAACAGTTTTCGAACCGCATCATTTAGGGGATCGTGGAGCCCAGCATGGAGGAGCAGCCCCAGAGACCGGTGCGCTTGGAGATGGGGCAGTCTAGCTCTGGAGTTCATACAGCCGGGACCGTGAGTCTCGACCTTGAGTAGATGTTTGTTTTTGCTTCCGCATGAGTGACCTGTAGTGAGGACATGATTTACCGGGCATAAGCCCGTATTTTAGTACTCTGATATATGATTCTGTGGACACTCCCTTCGTGGAGATTTTATTTCTATATATGTGATTATCTGTGGACTTGCTTTTACTTAATTGTGTTACCTTTCTGTGATCGAATTGGCCGGCAGAATCGGCGTTTTGTGGTGATGACCCTTCAGGGCGTGAAGGTGTCATCGCAAAGTGGCGGTTCTGGCCTAAGACCCCGGTGTTCTAAAAGAAAAGGGGGGTCTTACAATAACCTCTGACAAATATAATTTGGAGAAGAATGATGCTCCATGCAACTCATTTATAAGTTCCTCTATAATTGGAATGGGAAACTTAGCCTTAACCGTGTGACCGTTAAGTAGGCGATAGACGACACAAAACCGTCATGTTCCGTCCTGCTTGCGAACCATGACCATCGGCGAAGCAAATGGGCTACTATTGTCACGAATTATGCATGTACTTAACATTTCTTGTACAATTTTTTTCATAACAATTCCTAGAGTTGACGTTATTCCGATTCCAACAACGTGGAATTCGCTTCCTGCGGGGTAGTGACAGGTATTGCTTGAACGAAGCATAGGGCCATCATATTGAGCTGGCCTTTTGACAACAACTTCTGCATACGGCAATTCTTTATAACGATCCAGTGAAGTTTTTTGAACCACGCAATGAATTCTCTTGGCTCATGAATTCCATTTTAAGATTGTTAAAATCACAATTCACCACCCCCAAAGTCACCAACCACTGCACTCCCAACATCACCTCGCAACCCCCTAGCGGCAAGATGAGCATATCAGAGGTGAAGAACACGCCTTGCATCCTCCAACTGAAGTTCACCGCCTTGGATGAACTGGAGAGTCTCTTCCCATTTGCAATAGCTATTGTAAAGACTTGAATCAGTGTCAGCTCACATTGCAACAGCCGAGCTGCATCTTCATCGATGAAATTGTGCGTGCTCCCTAAATTTATTAAGATACTGATAGGTTGACTCTGATACGATGTCGGCACATGCATGGTATGGTAGGTGGTGATTCAGATAAGAGCATGAACCGATACTTGCGGCGAGGAATGGCCATCCTCCTCAACTGCTATTTGTTCTCCATACGCTTTGTTTTCCGAATTGTCTTTATGTTCCCCTCTCCTCGTCGGTGATCAATTCCAGCGCATAAGACTATTGCCTGGCTAGACATTTGTTACCTAGTGTATATTTGTTGTTACAGCAAAAACACAAGCCTCTATTCCTTTTATCATCCATGTCAGCAGAAGTAAGGCGACGATTACTAGTGGCAGGTGGCCGATTAGATCCATGGAAACTAGATTGTGTGTTAGAGCTGGAAGCTATCATTGATGACTTTCCCACTCGATTTTCACTCGGTGCCGGTTGCATCAGTGATTTCTTTTGCCGTATCGCTAATTTATGCTCCTGGACGCGAGCAAGAGAGAACACCTCATGTAGAGATTTGGGTTGAAACATTCGAATGACATAGCTTATGTCGTCGCAAAGCTCGCCAAGAAGAAGATGACAGTGTATTCCTCTGATGCGGAGCGCATCAAAGTCATTAAGATATTGCTGAACCAAAAAACATTGCCGCGGATTCTTTAATTCCTTTATTGGGTCATCAAAGAGGATGGAGCTGAACCGACAATGAAGAGCTTGAGCGTATTCCTCCAACCCTAACCAATTCCAAGTGATCCGTTCCTACATAAAGGCTTGGTGCCAGTAAAGGGCCTTGCCCTCCATTTGTATAGAGGTGAGTTGCACCTTCATGTGCGCCACCGTGTTATCTACCTCAAAAATTGATCGTACCTATACAACCACTCGACCAGGGCAACGCCAGAAAATTTTGGAAAATCAATCGAGCCAATCTTGTAGGTGTCTGATGTGGGTTGGGTGGAAATGAAGAGGTGTGCAACTCAGAGGTACACCCCCCAGATCTCCTGACTTCCCAGCCCGCAGATTTGCGAACATTTCCAGGACCTTCTCCAGTGCAGGAATGTTTATCATCCAAGGATTGCAACAATCTCGCCATCGATTCTTGAGTGTGCTTCAAGGCATCCAACTCAAGTTGCCAATTCTTCGAACGCATTGCATAGCCACCAACATTAGAACAAAGGGAAAATCGGACCTCGGATACCTATGATATGATATAAATTGTCGAAAGAGTATAAAAAGCAATAGATTGTATCTAGATCACAAAATCATCAAAAACAACATTCAATAAAAACAAAACAGCATTGTCTTAAGGGTAACTCCTGAATAGACAGTAAGAGGGGGAGCAGAGAAGCTCGCCATCCACACAGGAAAGAATATAAGATCACTCAAAATATTTTCAGAGAAGAATCAACTAACAGAGCCCTTATATAGGCTTACATTGCTTAGGAAAAACTAAAATGCCCTTCTATTATTCAAAAGCAAGGATAATTATTTTTTCGTGCTTCCAAGGTTACAAACGTGCCACCTGTTGTTACGACTTACGAGTCCAAGTGTTACGGGTCCACCGTCATTTATCTTATTATATTGGGTCTATGTTGTATCGAGTCATAATTGTCGTAGCGTTTAGGTATTTTTATTATTCGAGGAATGTTGTGTTAATTACCGTTATGTCATTTGCGCCTATTGATATATAGAGTCATTGGGGTCATGTAACTCTCATGGAAGAATGAATCTAAGGTTCTCTTTATCTCTCTAATTTCATCTCTCTCTCTAGATCCTCCTTCCTCCCTTCTGGGGTTTCAATCTCTCCCTCACCCCGGCCGGCCCTTCCCCTTTTCAAATTCCTCCCAGGAATTTATCGTAATCGCAACACCTGTCCAATTAAACTTGTATCAACAGGACGGCAAGGACAGGTTGTGCAGAACTAGGGCTCTTCGGATCCACTGAAGTTTGACGTAGCGGTGGTCGCCGACCCTCAAAAAGGCCTACAGGGGCGAGGGCGAAACTAGGATAGGAGGCCTCCAAGGGCAGAGGCAGAATCTGGTGGAACGGTGGCGTCGGTTTGGCAACGGGTTCTCGGTATAGACGAAACAGAGAAAAGAGGATTTTCTCTATTTCGGTTTTTTCCATCCACCCACACGTGGGAGGAGCAGACCCTTCTAATAAAATGGGTGGAGTTGTTTTTATAATAAATTTTATGAGAGAGATATTTAGGTGTGGGTAACGCACGGTGATCATATTAGATCATCGAGCGGGAGCAAATACAATTGTATGAATCGTGATTTTAACGGTGTATACTGTTTGTGAAAATATACTGTCATATTTATGTAATATGGTCATATTGAAAGTGATTGTATTTTAGATCAATCATGAGCGAAAATTCGTGGTGGAAATATACGATAAGATCGAGGGTCGAGAAAATTCGTTTTTTTTAATTATTCCACTGTTACCTTCAATTACAACCACCATTGGTTAAAAATTTATTTAACTTCAGAATATAAATTATTTATACTTTTTATATTTTCTAAAATTAAAATTAAATTTGCAAACTAAATATCTCTATAATTTCAAAGTTTGCCCTACTTATCATCTAACCTAATTTGACGGACCTTTTTATTCAAGGTCTTATAGGTCAAGCATACTAATAAGCCGAACTAGGTGCGCGAGTGCGATACATGACATAAGCGTGTTAATAGCATGTGCGTAATTAAAAAAAACATCCACGAAAAAAAAAGAAACAGACGCGTAGACATGCACGACACAAATGCAAATACAAATATAGAAACTAACATAAGAATGCGACTCAGGTAGTCAGGTTGCATCAGTTCCTCGATAACATTCTAGGGGGTGTTTGGTGGTAGAGAATTAGACCTTAAATGGATATTCGTATAGTACAAAACCAAAAATTCCTCTATATATAAATAATTAATAATATAAATGGGCGATGAATAGGAGTTGTGTAGGCCAACTCTAATTCATCTCCAATGTTTCTTTATTAACATTATATATTTATAGTTCTAGTCTTCTTTGATTTTGTGCAAGAAGTTGTGCTTGTGTCATGCGTTGTCGTCTGCGCAGGACATTATTTGTGTTGCGTGAACGATAGATTTGGCATTGTTCGTCTGTTATTCATTGTCTTCTTTCCTTGGTGTGTGTTTGCCTGAATACGCGGGTTGAGTCAGGGATTGCGGGTGATATTGTTGGAGTAGTTTCTGCTGCATGATCTTGAAGTCTGGTTTGTTCGTTTGATGACATCGTACACGTGGAAGCTCGAATGAATTATTGTTTCAGTAATGTGTGGGAAACTAAGAAACCGAATTGATCATGATCGAAGAAGAGCGAGCGTGCGGAGATGCAGGTTCTATGTCGATGTTTCCAACGAGGGAGGTGATGACGACGTCGTTCTCAGCCTTATCCTCCAGTATCTGATGAACCAGGGGTTGCAAGTAAACAAGCCACTAAATCTTAACTCTTGGAATTGAAGAAATGGAACACCATAAGCCATGAAAATTAGAACTCCTTTGCCATTCAGATGATAATAGATTCTTAGTTTCTTTTATCCTATAGAACCTTTTCAAAAATGATTAGCATCAACGGTCTGTGAGATCCTAGTAGGTAGGTTGGCGAGATCATATTTGGCAATGTTGCTCGCATAGAGTTGTTAAGAGAAAATCTCGAAGGACATCTCTCCCACCTTTCTTCATTAATCTATTTTATTGTAGTGATTTTCTCACAGCCTAGTCTCTACAAATATCATGCACTCCGACTGAGGGAGTAACTTTGAGACACCATAAAGGTTTGCAACCCTAATTTATGGTGCTTCAACTTTATGTCTCGTTGTAATCTTTTGACGTGCTCGATAGGGAGATTTTTGCATCAAGTGGATATGAGAAAGGATTTGTGTTCCAGAGGAGGATGTTGTGCTTAATGTTTCTAATAACTTCAACAATATGTTTTGTCAGCGCAGTTGTAGAAAGGTAATACCAACATTTTATGGTCTATTTGGGAAGCGGTGGCGGTTGGAAAATGAGTGGTAGCAAAAGGAAGGTAGGAAAAGGAGCTATTAGAAAAGATCTATTGCAAATGGAGATCTGTTTGAGTGAACTCCTTTTGCAGAGCTTTTCAGAACGAAGAAGCACATTATAAACTATAGTGGGGTCGGCTATATAAATCATTTATTGTCATTGTGTCATATCTTTAGCCATAATCTCACTAATGCACATTATAAACTATAGTGGGGTCGGCAATATGGTCTCCTTTGAACGTGTCCTAACTCATTATCCTATAATCCGCGTAAACTATAGAATAGACAAAACATCGTAGATGAAACATACATGAACTGATGAACATGAGAAAATACAAGACAAAGAATTAATTAGCTGAAACAATAAACATAACACAACATACCCAAGGTTTTGAGAGACAGGAATTGGTTTTGGCCGAAAACCAATGGCGCAGAGGTTTTGGAATTGGGTCAAAACCAATTCTTGTGTTCGTTTGCAGGAAGGTTTTCAATCACAGGAACTGAATATTTCAATATTTTTGTTCGGTTGCAGGATTGAATTTAGAGACATGAATTGACAGGAATGTACCACCCAAACATTACAATCAGATTATTGGGCATATTCAGACAATCTCATATGAACATTAACGATGAATCAACAACATTAGTGACAGCAATTACCACTCATTTCAACAGCTAACCATATTATGAAGTGACAACTAATTATATTAATGATGAATCAACACAATTATGAAGTTTTCCTTTTCAACAGCTGATGACAGTAACGATAATAACAATCAATCTACGCAAATATGACGTAACATAATAATACGCATAGTAATATAATCAACCCAACCGTCCAAGTCAGAAAATAGAAATACATAAAAATACATCACCGCTAAGGTAAGAATCCATTTCAACACAATCTTTAAAGCACCCCCACCTATGCGTTTGTGATGATTCTGGACGTTTGATATACGTCGAACTCATCTTCAAGATTGCCCTCAACACAATAATGAAATGTCGGCTTACGGTATTGATGGATCGTAAGTATGTACCACCAACAATCCGAAATTTGGTGTTATGTGCTAGGACATGTAGGAACAACCACATTAACTACATAGCCCTCTTTCTCAAAAGAACAATCCGAAATTAATTCGGTTATTTTTCATCAAAAGAACAGTCGTAACAGAAGATAAAGCGGCTACCAGGCCCTCTTTCTCATATCCATCATTTTTTTTATGAAACTCGATAAGAGTATCCATCTATGAAACAAAATAAATAAGTCCATAACTGATTCACACAGGAATCAATTGATAAAACATATAATATCGATCATTTTCTAAAAAAAAATCTCTTACCATGGCTAAAAGAGCCCTGGGTCTAGATGCAAAGTAATTCCTTTTGAAAATCAAAATGTTGTATTATTGTTCTGTGTTGTCTTAACCTGTAAAATCAAAAGGTTATAATACTTGTGTGCTATTCTTCTTAAAGGCCTTCATTGCATTCCGAGGAGAACACCTCTATTAATTTACACAGCTCCATTTTGCCATCAAAACAAAACACTATTACACAAAGCCTAACACTATCTACACTTATTTAAAAACCACATTAACTACAAATTAGAGTGAACTTTGCTCTTTCCTCAAAGAAACATAAATTTTTCCCTACCTAAAGCCCTACTATACATAATCTCATTTCTATATCATGTTAGAAAAACTAGAAATACCTAGCCGGAGATCAAGAAATGTCAAAAATCTGAGACATGGTAAGAAATACCTCTCCGGCTAGGCAAAAAATTTCCAAAAATCTCGTTTCAATCCCATGGTAAGAGATCAAGAAATGTGTAACAATCTAAACCTAGAAATACCAAGCCGGAGAGGAGGAAAAATTGCATTACAGAGAAAGTATTATACCTAGACGGGAAAAAAAGTTTTCAACCCGTGGTTGCCGGAGAGGAGGAAGAAGTACTGTGTTTGCCTCGCCTAGGTCACTGTTGCAAAAGGGGACAATCAGTTAGGGCCGGAGAAGAAGAGTTACAGGAAGAACAGTAGCTAGGGCCGGAGAGAAGACATACCATAACAAGGAGCGGAAGCTTGCCGGAGCCAAAGCGCCGATCGCGCAAGGGAAGGAAGAGGAAGGCCGCGCGATTTTTTTGTTCAGTCCCAAAACTCGCGAAAACCGTCCAGGAGGGCAGGTTTCGAACGCCGGTCATTTTTCTTTTTTTATATCTATGGGGTTTTAGAGGAATGCCACTTCCGTTCTTATATTAGATGCAACAAATAAAGAAATTGGAATTGGGATACCCAATTTCAATTCCGCTAGCCGAATTCTAAGGAAATGAACGGGACCTAAAATTTTGAAAATCAGTGCAAAACTGGCATAAACCCACAAGAAGAAAAGCCCATGACCAACATTTCATATTATTCCATAAGAAAGAAGAAAATTCAAGTCATCATGAGAAGAATTTTAAGAAGAACATGCTTACAAGGAAATAATGAAGTAGAAGCAGAAATTCTCTATCCCCTCAGAATCAGGGCCACAAAAATCCTAATTGGTGTCGAAGATAAGGGTCGATGTCGCCGTCGAGAAAGAAGGAAAGTCTATACTTCTACAGTGTCGATCAGAGGACGGAGAAGAAGAAGCGAGATCAACCCTTGCTTCTCATCGAATCTCCAACGCAAAAAACTAGGCGAGAGGAGGATGACGATCAGCTCAGGATTAAGCAGTTGGCACATAAATCTCTCAAAACTAGGTAGGGTTCCGGGAGGAGTATCGCGCAGCTGGTAGGGTTGCGGGGTCGCAATCTGGAGCAGGCCGCGGGAGAGTTTCACGATCGGGAGCAGACCGCAGGTGAAGTTTCGCGATAGCAGGTAGGGTCGCGGGGAGTTTTGCGATAGCTAAAATCCAAAAACGCGAACCACTAAGGTCTCGTGTGACTTTTCTAAAAGCCAATATTTTACTTTTTGGTGGCTATCAGTGCAGTGCACAATCCAACGGCTGCGAATGCATCACATCGCGATTTGAGATGTGCATGCATCTCCTCGCGAGATGTGATAGCCACTCGCAATCAAACAGGGCTAATTTTTTAATACATAAAACGCATGTAAGAATCATGCGTAAAATGGAATTTTCTTCATATTGATTTTTTGGGTTATCAAAAAAATCATGGAATATTTATCCTTGCATTTTTATGATCATTTTAAGTGTTCATATGTATATATTTCGATTTGAAAATACATATGCAAAAAATAATTTTACAACTGCATTTTACTATTTTTACAACTGCATTTTACACTGAAAATGCAGTCCATTTGCAACTGCATTTTACATTGCAATTGTATTTTACACTGAAAATGTAATTCTGCAAGATCCTTTATATGCGTTATACGTACAGAATTACTGTTCTTGGGCCCTTAACTATTCCACGGCCTTAGATTGGATTATAATTGGCTAGGGCATCCGGTATCATATCTTGCTATTCATGTCTGCTCTTACCATTTGATTCTTCCTGTAGTATTTTATAAACATTTTTTTGTGGTAAATAAGCTATCCATTCTAAAAAAAAAGTTTCATCCTGCATCTATCACCTATTACATATATTTTCTAATAGTCTTGAGTATGCAGGTTCATACTTATATAGATTTTACATTCCTTTGCAGTTTTACCGAGCTTCGATTCCAACATGTTCCTCCTGAGACGAAAAAGATTGCTGACTTTTGTGCTCGTTTTGCTATGGGTTGTAACTTTTTTGGCCTAGCCTTATTAACACTCTTTTTGAGCTTGTTGAGTTAGTCCAATCTAATTTGGATGGTATCCTCAAATAGAATTTAATTTGTAGTCTTTTCTTCTTTTTCCAATGTAAATGCAGCCTTTCAGTTGAGCTCAGACTGGTAGAGCTTGGAGAATTGTAGTGAAATTTAAATATCTAGTAGTCCAATTAATAAATGCGGTATGATGCCGCTCTCGAAAAAAGTTCAGGATCGTATTGCCGCCGTGAGAGAGGAGACCAAATTCTCCATCGGGGAGTTCACTCCATGGCTTTCTAGGAAGGCCTCTCACAAACTTAAAAAGGCTAAAATGGTCAGGCTTGACCAGATAGCTGGCAGGTCCGCCCTTCAGATTCTGTCACCCGTCGTCGGGCTTACTCCCCAGGTACTCACATTTATCTCTCGACTTGCTACTGGCCAAAGGGATATTGGCTGAAGCCATTCTGACTACTCGCAGGAAGAACCTTCAAAGGAAAAGGACGCAGGGGAGGGCTTTGTGAATGCCAGCCTACTCTCGCACACAGTCGGGAGCGACCCGCCGTCCCAGGAGACCCGCCTTTAAGTTGTTTCGGGTGGCCCCCGTCCGCGCCTGGTGAGTTGTCTATTGCCTTCCCACTGAACTTCTTTTCTTGTCTCTGATATTCACCTCGCTCTGTTTCTTGCAACTCCTACCTTTGGAACCACGGGCTTGCACACTCTGTCACCCAGGTCGTCGGCTTGCGAAATCACACTTGACCCCGCCTCAGGCTCCAGACTTCTGGCCGAAGGGACTCTCGGCCACTTGACTCATGCCACTAGTCTGGTGAACGACTAGGTACCGCTACCCCCTGCCTCGAGAAAGCGCACATGATTTCCTTTGACGGGCCCTTCGAGGGGCGGCCCAGTTGATGTGAACCAAGGTGGGGGCTATAGTTTTTCATCGATAACAAAATGTGATCTTTTAAAATAAATGGGGCGCGAGAGAATTTCGCAGGCTATTTTAGACGAACTAAATGACCTAGGCATCGCTCGCGAACGCAAGGCTACCGCACGCACGTAATAACGTTGTCAATCACATATCCACATGCACAAAAATATGGTGGCGGACATTCATGACAGTGGAAAATAACGGTAATGTGGAGATAAAGAAACTAGGGCAAGCTCTTTTAATTACTTATTCGTTTAAATATTAGCACTAAAAAAATGATGGATTGGAAGCAGGAGAAGGTGAGGTATACCACGTGGGAGTAGCTTCGGTGCTCGGGACGACCAGAAGTTGCTGTAAACGCTAGGGCTGGCAGAGTTGAGGTTGCCGAGAAACTGGGCAGTGCCACTGGAGGTGTGGAGGACTGGGGCAGTGGGATCGTGCAGCCGGAAGAAGAGGAAATCCTTCAAGGTCGCTGGAATCGTCTGGGGAAAGGCCAGGAGCAGTCACTGGAACCTTGGAGGAGTCCCGGCGTTGACGTCGGGGGAAGACGGGTTTCACCGGAGGCCTTCGTCGAGGAAGGATGTGCACCGGGGAAGGCGGAGGGGCTGGAGGCTTCCGTCGGAGAAGTAGCTAGGAGGCTGATTGGACGTGGCGGAGCCGGGAGGATGTTCCGTCGGGCGATGCAGGGGCGGCGTTGGGAGAACGATAACAAGAAAATGATTTATTTAAGGCAAAAATTTAAATCAGTCCTATAATACATTTTTGAAATTAGTCCTCAACTTTCAAAAGGTTGAAATCAGTAACTTTTAAAATGAAGACAATTTGATCCTAATTTACTATTTTCGTTGCTAAATCTTTTATATTTTTATTGTTAAACCTTTTATATTTTTATTGTTTAGCCTTTTATATTTCCAATGGTACTATGCTAGCTTGTAATAATATATATTTCATTTTATTTTTTATTGTAACCGACAGCGACGATGACGGGAACGTGATAAGATGGTGGAGAATTGAAAACGACCAATAATCCGGCTGGTGGATGCCGGACGGAGTCGGAATCCAGTCGGCGACTGCGGCGCCGCCCAAGGAAGAGAGGAGCGACGGCGGCGGTGGTTGTCGCGTCGAGGGTGGCGATTGTCGCGGTGATGGAGGCGGTCGCCGCAGCGACGGCGGCGGTGATGAAGATGATGATGACGGCGACGGAGGTTGTCGCGACGATGGCGGCGAAGACGACGACGACGACGGTGATGAAGACAGTGATGGTGATGGTGGCGGTTGCCGCGACGATTGCGATGACGGTGACGGTGATGAAGACGATGACGGCAATGGCGGAAGCGATGGCGTCATCAATGATGGTGGCGAAGGCAGCAGTGACGGCGACGGCGACGGCGGTTTCTGTACTAGTGGCTTGACTTTGTCAACCTCACTTCCTCCATCGAAGGAGGTGGACGGTTTGACTACTTGCAACCCGAATCATTTCACGAGGACCCTCTAAGGTCTTGACAAATAAAAAAGAAATGAAATATTTATTATTACAAGTTATTATTGGAAATATAAAAGTTTTAGTCATAAAAATATAAAAAGTTTCGCAAGGAAATTAGTAAATTGGGATAATGAAAATCAAAAAATCAAAAACTAAACAGTTATAGGATTAAATTGTCTTGGTTTTAAAAGTTGAAGGACTGATTTCAATATTTAAAAAGTTGAGGGACTGATTTCAAAAAAATATCATAGTTGAGGAACTGATTTTACATTTTTACCTTTATTTAACAAGCTATCTTGAAGTTTTCCCAAATAAATAAAAAAGGACAAAAGACACGCGTCCAAATCACCTGAATCGCGGACCATGATCCACCAAAAAATTGCTCCCGTTTAGAAGTACTTTTTCTTCTCCTTTTTCATTATCTAGAAAATTGGAAAACACAACTCTGAGTTATTTTATCATTTTAGAAAGTGGTTCGTTTTTAAAAATAAACACAATATTATAGATTTATAGACGATAATATTTTCAGAAATCGAAAATGACGAAAAAAAACTCTCTGCACAAACTTAATGCATATTTATACAAATTATGCAAGATAACCGGTGCTATACATTTTGTTAATATCTAAAGCCTGATTTGGCGTGATGCTTGGAGGCGGCGTTTGTGAGAATGGGAGATTAATGTAGCATGTTAAGTTTGTTAAATAATTCGGGAAATAAATTACTTTGTAAACTAAATTTTAAATTTAGAATTATTATTTTCTTTTTTAATACCATAAAGTCGTTAGTTTTAACTTTAATTCTGTTGCTTGTCTAAATTATTACTAGTCCATAATTTCATTTATAGTTTTATTGGGCGATCAGTAGTGGCAGAATTTTAACGACCCATTCATTTTATTTATAACTAAGACAAATAAATTATAATAGAAATATTAACACCATTCATTTTATTTATGACTCGTGGAAATTAAAAAAATTGATAACCATTTAACTCTTATCAAATTTTGAGCACAAGAAATGAAAATAAATTCAAGCACAACCACAGCAGGGGCTACAAATAAATGTAGAAGGAAGAAAAAAGATACCAAAATGGAGCAAGAGAAAGTAAGAAAATAAAAAAGAAAAATATGGCTATGAAATCTGAAATCATAATTAAAAATAAAAATATGTAGGAGAGATTGAGAGAAAGGAAGAAAATGGAAAAAAGAATAAGAGCAATAAAAAAAATAGGGAATGAAACAAAAGAGAGGAGAAATTAGAAAAATAAGTAGTAGAGGATCAAGGTAGAAAACATATAACAAAAATTTTAGGGCATTTATTGTGGCAGCTCGTATATTGATATTGGCAGCCCAAAAAATAATGAAAAACACATGTAATATGGCCGCTAATAGCAGCCCAAAAAATAATGAAAAACACACGTAATATGACCGCTAATAGCAGCTCAAAATGCGAGTTCCGCGTCTTTTGAAAATAGGCCTACTATATGACATTTTTACAAAAAGTGTTCAACATGAAAGTTGTAGATCTCGACGAGATATACAACTTTCATGTTGAACACTTTTTCTAAAAAAATATCATATAGTAGAGCTATTTTCAAAAGGCGCAGAGTTCCGCCCGAGTTCCGCGCCTTTTGAAAATAGCCCTACTATATGACATTTTTAGAAAAAAATGTTTAACATAAAAGTTGTAGATCTCGTCGAGGCGAGATCTGCAACTTTCATGTTGAACACTTTTCCTAAAAATGACTTTTAAAAACCTGTTTTTTTGGGTTGTCATTAGTCATTGGGCTGCCAATAACGATTTACTTGACTGTCATTATAATTGAGCTGTCAATATCGATATACGGGCTGCTAATATAAACGCCCAAATTTTATTGCTCTTATTCTTTTTTTCCATTTTATTCTTTTCTCTCAATCCTCCTACATATTTTTAGAAAAAATAACTAAAACCCTATAACAAGAGAAGAAGAGACAGGTAGGAGTTACATGTGCCAACGACTCAGAGGGAGAAATAATTTTCAGGTACGTCTAGCGTACAAGAAGGATGGTGCGCAATTTTTTAAAAAAAATGCATTTCTATAAAAGGTTAATAATTTTTTTAAAAAAATAATTATGAAATCTTAATTAAATTATTTTTACACATATTTTAAGATCTTATTTATGCATAAAAAAGCTTTTACAAATTAGTTCCGGCCGGATCTTGGCATTCCGACCGGATATCGTTTATTATTATTTTTATTTTTATATAAAAACCTAAAAAGCTGATCGTCCGATCGTTGATTGAAGGGCTGACAAATCATTCGCACAAAAGAATCGTATGTCAGACGTACCAAAAAACTTCTCGAGAGAGAGGGGGTCCTATCCATTGGAATCTGAAAATGAAGAGAAGAAGAAGAGCAGGAGGAAGAGGAATTCCGGTAAAAAATTTGTCGGTGCACGTAAAACACCTTAGATCACTGTTTATGACCGTCTATCATGCCGCATATTCCCCTCAGCGCGAATTTTTGTGCTTGATTGGTCTAAAATATATTCATTTTTCAATACAATTACCGTATTACTCGAATATTGTTGCAAGCAATCCATACAGTTGAATCGTGGATCATACGAATGTATTTGCTCCCGCACGGTGATCTATTTTGATCACCGTGTGTTACACGCATCTAAATATTTTTGGAGTCCCGAAAGAGTTTCATGTGCTGATCAGAAGGCAATTTCATTTTTAAAGAGCTTGAGCAACAAACGACTGCTTTAATTTTTTGGTTAATCTGTTTTTTAACCAATGCAATTTTTACGTACGGGTAGCATAAATGAAAATCGTGTTGGTGAAATCTTGTCCATCTGATCTGATATCGGATTGCTAACATGTCGCAATGTCCGATCAGATTTTCGATCGGATTTTAACAAAACTCGACGTTCGACCAGATATTATTTTTACGTACCTGGTCTTTTTTCCAAAATATCTAATCCCGATAAAAAAAACAAGTGCAATAAAGAACAACAAGTTAACATATGCTTTGAATCTCATGCACTGTCTATATTGTATAGTATGGAAATAGATCTTTAGTGAAACAATATTCATTTTTTCAATTTTACTTTTTAATTCTTTCTTATAATTTTTTTCAAATTTTCATTAGTGAATTTAATTTGTACATTTTTTATTTAGTTTTAAAATGTGTGACATTATCATCGGCTCTTAATTTTTTTTTGAGCTTTGTATTACGTGATAATTTTTTTTATAAAAACAATTAATAGTTGATGCACTGTCACGATGAAGGCACTCGAGAAGCCCAGGCTTGATTAGTTGTGTGATAAATAATTTGTCTGAAACCCTAATCTCAAGGAACAATAAAAACACAATATCTTTAAATCCAACAATTGTTATACAAACTATCTCATTAATTCTGACTACCCAAGCTTGATTTGGACTAATAAGATTACAAAATTTTAATTATCTTTTGATTTATTAAGATAAAAAATTCTTAGAACACTTAAGATAAAATAAATATATTTTGTAATACTATTTTAAATACTTCAATGAATGTATGATATGCTAAATTCATTCATATATACAAACATCCACATATACATATTGCAATTCAATCTATAGCTAGACTTCTTTATAATTGTTGGAATTACACAAACATCTTAGGCAAAGCTAATTAATTGATGTAGGTGGAGGAGCACGAAATCTATATATGACATATCGGAGTAGCTTTCGACCGCAGACGCACTATTCTGAAAACGCCCTCTCACGTTAATTTAGGGTTATATATTGACAGTTAATATGTGGACTAATTTTGTTGAGCTCAATCATTCACTCAAGCGGATCCCCTTCATCAAAATTCATGGAGCTCGCATATGGACACCGCCTCATACATTCTTGGCAGAATGGAAGGGCTTTATGAGTGATCAAGATCGGAATGCTTTTTGTCTAGACAAATTAACGGCTCTCATTGTCTCCCCAAGTGGAAGACTAGATGTCATAATTTGTGTTAGTGGGGGTTTGCGTCCGCGTGACCTCCGCATTTAAAAAATAATAATAATACAGACTCCATAGAAGAATCCGGAAAAGGGAGGGCTGGCGGCAGCGAGCGAGAAGAAAGGAGGAAGAAGAGAGAGAAAACTTAGACAGTAACCCTAATTTCTTTCTTACATCAAAGATAAGAATCACTCACAAACCTCTCTCCCTTATAAAGATGAGGGAGGCCACATATAATAAGACAATACAATTTAGTATTAATAAACTATTATTAATTAATAATAATAAAATTTTTCCATGAATATATCAAGGCGAGCAAGCGTCCATATGCAAGCTCCATGAATTTTAATGAAGGGGGTCTGCTTGGGTGAAAGCTTGAGCGTAACAATTTTTTATTGAGTGATATGGGAATGAGTTATTGTTAGGGTGTCTTGCTCTAATATCATGTTACAACGCAATCATCCAGCCTAAAATAAGTTGATTGCTGATGAAAGGGTCACGTATTTATATTTAGTCCGCGGCGGCGGACCGTTGTTCGTGAACGCCGCCCAACCTCCTCTAAGAAACTTCATCCATTTTAATGTTCCAAATTTTCTTTTACTCGCAAAAATTCAATAAAGCCTAGTAAAGAAAAGAACAAGGAGTAACAATTTTTCAAAATTTTACAAACAAATGCCGGATTTCCAAGAAATTTTTTTGCAAAAAAATTACATTTATTTAAATAAATTCTCTTAAAAAAAAGATATCCCAAAATCCTAATAAACTAACCTCACTAAATGCAAGGATGAAAAACATTAAATACATCAAATTTCAATCTATTACTTAACCAAATAATGAAGGTGTTTGTAGTTGTTTTTCTAAACGCAAGATGGAGGGATGACGGTGCCTTTTGAGCGGCCCTTCACATTTGTGCATGAAGCAACCGCAGAATCAACCACAGTGTTATAAGAATCAACAGCAGCGTTATAATAATCCCCCGGAACGTTGTACTTCAGCTTTATGTCGCTCAGCTCAATATCTTCGCACGGGACAGAGTCGCTGCACACCAGATTGATCGCCGTCTTCGTCCTCGTCTCTCCTCGAATGTTTCGGAACTTGACGTCGCTGATCTTCACCAAAGAAGGCCCCCCCTGCAACAACAAATATTCAAACAATATTCATGCATACACTATATGTAATTGTGACACCAACACAGAACATCGCTCGCGGTAGCAACATTGGCTTCGCTTGGCGCCAGTCGTGTGAGCATGGTGCTTACGAACTATCGTTCGTGAACCCAACCTCATCTAAGGAATTCCATCCACTTTTATATATGCTCTGAACTAATTTTCCTTTCTTAGTGGCGGCCAAAATCATTAATTGTCATGCCAAACATACATTTTGGTGACATTTTGTCACTCGCACTAGAACATATGACGGATACTGCGGCGTTTTTTAATGCGCAAAACTAAATTTAGATTGAACACAATAACCAAACTTAACAAAGGACCGGGTTGTGCCTTGGAAGGTCCATTTCTAACGAAATGGAGGGGGGATCTATCTGACCTTTCTAATAGACAAGACTTTTCTCAAAAAGATCTAAGAATACAGGGTTTTTTTATTAAAAGAAATATATAAAAGGATGAGATTTGAGGCTAATCTGGTCTTTTTCCCAAGATCTCCGGAAGAAATGACGCGGGGAATAAGGTTGTGGGTTGCCCTTTTTCACGAGGGCTTAATTAACATGATTAGTTGTTTTTCTTGTAGCGCCGCTTTAAATCAAAAGCGTCGCAAAATAATATCCTTTTCACGGCATTTTTCATACACGATTGTCGCCAATATGATTATTAAACACCAGTCACATTTTTTTAAAAACAAATGCAAAAAAACTATAACGACGTTTAAAAAAAACGTCGCGAAAATAACGCAGATTTAGGTCTAATTTGTATGATTTAATTGAAAGGAATAAGCAAAAGAAAAGAGTAATTAAGAACCTACTATACCTTGGTGTTGCAGTGATTGTGAGGGCAATACTTCTGGTCAATGACGATGGGATTATCCACATTCCTCATCACCAAATCCTCGAACTTGAGATTGTACGCCGAAGAAGGCGTCGGAGACGCCTCCCACGTTTTGATCCGGACGCCGTTCGTGGTGTCCGCGAACGTGCAATTTTTGACGCTGATGCCGGTGACGTCGCCCTCTTCCTTGTCCCTCCCGAGGCTGCCGATGCTGATACCGTGGCCCGGGCCGCAAAAAACCTTGGAGACGGAGAGGTTGGCGGTGTCGGGGCCGATTGAGATGCAGTCGTCGCCGGTGCCGATGAAGGAGCGGGCGATGTGGATGTTGCGGGACACGCCGACGTGGATTCCGTCGGTGTTCGGGCTGTCGGCCGGGGCGATGAGCTTGAGGGAGTGGAGGTGGAGGTTGTTGCAGGCAAATATTTGCATGTGAACGCTCTTGCTGTCGACCGAGGTTATCCCTCGTATCGTCGAGTTGGTCACGAAGCTGAAGCCTAAGGACTGCAAGCATGCATGCAAATTAATATACTTAAAATGCAACAATAATGAACAATCACTACACCATATCATGCATTTGGTAGCACTTAATTTGTAGCGGTTATGTAAACGCTACCTTAAGATATTTATGGTAGCGTTCATAACCGCAACTGTAGAAAAATAAACGCTACTATAACATATCATTAATATTTAAATACAATATAATATTAATATATAGCCTAAATATATCTCCTGAGTCCCGATCATCATCATTCGTTCTCCACAGCCGCCCCACTCGACCTCTCATTAGGGTTTCCGCCGCTCCTCTCGCCTCCGTCGCTCTTCGCCTCCGCCGCTCCTTGCCGCCGTCTTTCTCCTCCGCCGCTCGTCTGCTCCCAAGATCTTAGGTACGTGACTCATGAGTGCGCTTCTTACAAGTTAAACTCCTCTTCCACTGACCTTCCTCCTCATCTCATAGCTGCTCGGCAATGCCTCCTCCCTCTCCATCGCACGACCTCTGCTACAACTATTCTCCTTCTATTGGTGCTCCCAATCGCATCAGAGCACTGCAGAAACACTATGTCTAGCTCTTCATTACCAGTGCAAGAAATGCAATCAGTGTGTTTTGCAATCTTCATTCTCATTTTGATTTCCTGGCTCGGTAAGATCAATGTGACTTTGATTGGTAACACCTCCTTCTGCTCTTCTTTTCCCCTATTTTTCTAATCTAAGTTCCCTACATTTTACATTTTTAGTTTCAGACACTGTCAATGTGTTTTTGATGATTATGATATTGATAAATGTGATTCTCATAAATGTGTCCGATTTTCAGCGCAGCAAATCTGTTGAATTCTCTCCATTCTATTTTTATTTTGATATTTGACATTGTCAATCTGTTTGTACGCATCTACTACTAAACAAAAAATTTCATTTTTATTGCCCAACAGGTGTTTGTCTAAATGTTTCAATGATTTGCTAAAGACATTAGAGATACTATCTTTTACTGAAAATAGTCTTATGGACTTGAATCCTTTAAATATTGTTTTTGATTTGACTGAAAAATTGAATGAGTTGGTTCATAGCTTAAGACATTACATCAACTTGAAAAGACCAACAGAAACATGCTTATGGATCAATTCAAAAAATTCTTTCCATATGTTTAAATTTGTTTTATATATGCTCACAATATGTTTTATTGATTGCCCAAAAGATGCTTCTATGTGATTTTCATATTTAATTTAATCAAAATCATGTTCTAATTACGGCGTTCTTCCTTTTCTAACCCCTGATATCTTAGATTTTTTTTATAGTTTCCGTTTTTGTGAAGCCCTTTTCCAAGGTATCTCAAAGGCAAAGTGGCTTTCATTAACGCTCTCCTTACAGCATTGGCGAGGTGAGTGATCTCTTGGGTTTAATGACATTTTCTATGTCCATCTCCACTTTTTCTCATCTCCATACGACATTTACTCTTACAGTTTTTCTCACTGCAATGAATTGAGATGCTCCAACACAGTTTTAGTTCATAATATTGATTGGATTATGTTGTTTTGATTTCAACTACAGAGTTAAAAATTTGTATCCATAAATTTGAAACTCTTGTGCTTGGTGGTATTTATTGTTGAATTTTTCGGCGGTAAGGCGGCATGTTTGTAATTGATAATCATGATTATTGTGCAGGGAGTGTGCTGAGATAATGGTGGGATTTCATTCTTTTGCGCAAGATGACAAGCTAACCGTGATCTACCGGAAGTATTCAAAAGAAGAACTTGGAGGTGTCGCGTTGAGGTCTCCGGCCACAAGCTTTGTGAAAAAATTGACGGAGGAGTAGCAAATTTCTTATTCTGTTGATTTTGTTACCAAATTGAGTGTTCGAGATGTATGAGTTGAGGAGGAAAGTTTTAAAAAAGTTTTGTCATCTAGTTGATGATAATATATAGGTAATTGAATTATTTTTCATTTGACATTTTAACTCTTGGCTTGGGAATGACATTTGAGTGCTCGAGATGTAATTGAATTTTGGCTTGGGAATGACATTGATAATCACATTTGTAATCACAATCGAAATTTTAACTCTTGGCTGTGAAATCATGTTTGTAATTGAATTTTGGGTCCACTCTTGCCTCCGAATTGAATATTATTGAATTTTGGGTCCATTCTCAGACTGCTTGTATTGATCATCATAATCGTTGTCATTGAGAATAAAAATGGTTGCTATATATGAGGATAACTGCTATCATATATAGAAAATTATAAATGTTGTCAAATACAAGCATAAACGCGACCAAAGAGTCGTAACCGTAGCTGTAAAATGGAACAATTGCTACCATTGAAAACCATAACCGCTACAATAGATGTACCTATAGTAGCGGTTGTAAGGACGCCACAATATATTGGGTAACCGCTACCATACCCTACGACCACGGCAGCGGATGCAACACACACGCAACCGCTGCTGTAGCTCTACAGTAGCAGTTTTTTCAAATATAGTAGCGGTTTTTGAGCGCTACCATATGCATGATATGGTGTAGTGAATATGAAATTAATTTTTTTTATTTTAAGTATTTTTTAAATGTGTTACTAAATTTTTATTTAAAATAAGATTTTAGAATTTACTTGTTTTTATCATTAAATCAAAAATTTTAATGTGTCATAAGATTTATTAGTTGAATTAATTTTAAAATATTTTTTTTCCAATGTATTACATCTTGTGACTATTCATTTAACTTTTTATAAGTCCAATATATTACGCGATGGATACTTAGATGATGTCATTAATCAAAAAAATTAATATGGGTATATTATTATTAATTCAACTAATAAAACTTGTGACACTGACACCTATTTTTTTATAAATTAGCAAGTCCATTAAATATAGTTCATGAAATATTTCAAAAATTAAATTAAAAAAAAAACTGAACGAGGGGATTTAGGCTCCGTTTGACACGGCGGTCACGATCGTAATTGCATTAGTTAAAACATCATTCGTTAAGGATCACCTAACAAATATCATTCGTTTGAACATAAAAGCGAATGAAGTTTCTTAGGTGGACATCAGCGAATGACAATTTAACCCTCATGTTCATTAGCGAATGCCTGATGGATCCTAAGGCCCCGTTTGAGAGGACTTATTTTCATCAGTCAAGCGGTTATGACCGCATGATCGAATCCGACCTTAATTAGGGTCCGCTTCATGCGGTTGTAACAGTTTGACCGGTGAAAATAAGTCCCCCCAAAAGGGAGCCTAAATCTCATGCAAAATAAAGTTTACGGGCCATTCGCAAAGAATAAGTAAACTCTAGGAAGATATTTTAAGCAAAATAAAGTTAGTGAATGATTTCAAAAAACACCTAAATTTTAACATTATCTAATATGGTGCTCGTGATCGTCACGGTCGAAGGCATGATCGTCGTAAAAATTCTAACTAATTAACATTTGCTCACCCATGGTAAATGTTTACAGTTCTTGTTCCTGTCGCAGTCATTTTGGGCCCAAGCGGAGGCGCCGCGGCCGTCAAATTTTCCCTTTCCGTAGAGCACGAGCCCGTTAAGGTACTTGAAGGATATCCAATCCCTAGCGGTGTAAAGGTTGAGATCAGTCTGCGCGAGCACGTCTCCTCTAACCTTCACCTCCACCTTCTTCCCTTTGCACGGGCCCTTAAACTCGAGAGGGCCCACTAAAAACTTCCCCATCGGGATCACAAGCCTCGCCCCCGGCCCCTCCCACGCACATACACCTTCCCAAGCTCCCCGAAACGCCTGTCAATGTACAAATGAGAACCCGTATAATACTACAAACATAAAATTTATGTGCGATTCATTCTGATTGGTCGAGCCATCTCTGATATCATGTTAGAATGTCTATTCACCTCTGTGCTATCCGTGACTCCGTCGGGAACCGCTCCGTAGTCGGTCATCACATTGAAGATTTTGTTGGCGGGGCGATGATAGGAAAGTCCGCCGGTGAACGAAAGGAATGCGGAGAGGAGGAGGAGGGAGACGGCGAGAACTGTATTCATTCTCTGGGGTTCTTGGAGATCAACTAAGAGCCCTTGCGAGGGGTAGTTTGTGTTGTTGTGTTTGTGGGTGATGGGAATGATTTTGTTGGTGTGGGCCGTCGGGGTGGGGTTTAATACTCACCGATGTGGTTATTTTTAGCCTCTCCGGCTATGTATTTTAGCATTCAAAATAGCTGCATTAATCTAATAAAAGCTGCCGCCGGTTTGCTTTTTTTCCTTTCTTTAGGATCGGCCTAACATTTGGCGTGCAGTTTGTGCGTAGGATAAGGCTGTTGCTTTGGACGTTTGAGGGGTGTTTTGGTAATTTAAGTGTATTGCTGGGCTGATTTCTGTTGTTAATTTTTACTTTTCTAGGGTATGCATATGAGTACGGATTTGAGAATCACATATCTAGTTCATTACTGTTTATAATAATAAAGCAGTACTGATACTACTTTTTTTTAATAACGGGCTATCCGCACTTTTGGCTATCCTCATACCTTGTTTTTTTAAAAAAAATTGGCTATCCGCAAGCACGAAAGCCATCTGCACTCAAAAATTGGAAAAAGGGGAGGAGCAGATCACCACCACCTGGAGGAGGAATGAGCGCTTGAAAATCGGAAATAGAGAAGCACCGCTGTCAAGACGAAGAGAGATTGTCGGATGTGAAAAAGATAGCCGCCAGATAATGTAGGAGAACGTGTCGGGATAAAGAGCGCCGCTTGGAAAATGAAGGAGGAGCACTTGCCGGATTTGGAGACCTTCAGGCAGGGCGGAAAGAGAGGAGAAAGGTCGTCGACGGAATTACGGTTTGGAGGGGAGGCAGAAGCACGAGAGGGACGAGTGGGAATAAAGAATTATTTGTGTGAAGTGCATGGTAATAGGAATTCTAAAAGTACAAAAAAACTCAAATTTTGAGTGCAAATAACCAAAAATGCGGTGTTAATATCGGCGTGCTTAATAAAATGATTATTATGATTTATGTATAATTTGGAACAACATAAAATTAAAATATCTATATATATTTTTTATTAAGGGGAAAACCTCCCTTTGTTTAAACATTCGTGTTATGATATTACCCATTTTTAATAAAAAAAATCTAATTTTTAAATTTTTTGTGTTTTCTTTTATTTTAAAAACTATGCTCTTATATGAACAAAGTCTTCTAACTACAATAAAAAATTTGTTCTCACCGCCGCTCGCAAATCTCGTACATGCCTTAAAAATGAACGACGAGCATAGTATAACAATCAGGGGCTTGCAAGCGGTGAGAGTGTCTTCGCGTCGGGACAATGTTGTGGTCGGGATAATGTCGCGTGGTGATACTGTCGTGGTTGGTTGTATGGGCGAAGCCCCGTGTCTGTCACTAGTGTGTATAGATGCATGTATATTTATGTGTGTGTGTGTGTGTGTGTGTGTGTGTGTGTGTGTGTGTGTTTGTGTTTCTGTGTGTGTCTGTGTCTGTGTGTGTGTGCGCGTCTGTGTGTGTATGTGTGTCTGTGTGTGTTTGTGTCTGTATGTGTGTACGTACCTGCATATATACATGTATATGTATGTACATTTATATATACATGTATATGTATGTACGTTTATATGTATGTACGTTTATATGTATGTACGTGTATATGTATGTACGTGTATATGTATGTACGTGTATATGTATGTACGTGTATATGTATGTAAGTGTATATGTATGTACGTGTATATGTATGTACGTGTATATGTATGTACGTGTATATGTATGTACGTGTATATGCATGTACGTGTATATGTATGTACGTGTATATGTATGTACGTGTATATAGTGCATATGTACATATATATGTGTTGTGGCTCACTCGAGGCTCCTGCAGAGCATTCTAGATTGCACTGTCTTAGTATGGGAGCGATCGAGTGAACAAACAATCAAAGAGAGGAAGATGGCTGGCAAGAGACTTTTTTAACGTGAAAAACCTTGAAAATAAGTAAAAAAGCATGTGGTCGGGACTGTGTCGACCAAACTTTCACCGGTTATTGTACAGAGCTTTGTAGAGAAAGAGAGGGCGACAACCCGCTTCTTGTTACAATTGCTCTGAGTGAGAAAGAGAGATGATTGAATGGTGACAGACCACCGTTCGCAAAGCCAAGTCTTTATGCTTGTCGCGGTGGAAGGCACTACGCTATGGAGGCTTAGTGTACTTTTGCTTGTGCTCGAAAGCTGATGGGGAGCGATCTACGTATCTCGGCGTTTGCGACTTGTCTCCTGTTGTGCGCAATAGAGTCTGGAGCGGGGAGCTTGTTGTTGACTTGAGAGCGATGAGCGCATTACATACGAAATGCTTATTGCGGAGCGCGCGGGGAGCTTGTTGCATGTGGTGCACGCAAAGCATACTTTGCTCATGGTGGAGTGTGTGAAGAGAGCACGCAAGATGAAATGTGCGTAGAGTGGAACATAGGTCCGGTGGAATATGCGCGGGTCGTAATGTAGCAGCCCCCCAACCTTTTGCACGTGTCGGGCCGGAGGGGTACTACTGGCCCAAGACGTCCACCCAATGCTCCTTAGGGGAAACGATCCACCCTCTCTAAGCACTAGTTGGCCGCCTTGCTCAGCTCGAATCACAACATTCACAACCCATCAGAGTATAGCGGAAGTATTAACAGGAAACCACTACAGATATATATAACACATCATATAATAATACAGAGGTTCTAGGGCCGAAGTCTAAGTATTTATATAAGCCCGTGGGCTATACATGTACTACATATAACCCTCACACTCTCTCTCCCTATGCTGATCGGTGGTACTTACGTCTCTAAACTCCGAGGACGTCGGGGGTGCATCTGCTCGGGTAGTCCTAGCCGCTGGCGTAGTCTCTTGCGGCGGCGGGTCACTACGATGCTCTATTTCCTGTGAATGATTATTTAGATAACCGTTAGTCACAGAGCTAAGTGGAAACAAATCTTCTCCCTGAACCCATATCCTGGGGACGAGCACACACCCACCCAACAGAAATAAATAGCTGAAGCAAAAGAGGGTTAGCACAACAATTCATATATGTATAGCTAGGAGCAACTATAAAAGAGTGCATGATAGTATAATTGAGAAAAACAGCAACAGTATAAATCAGTTATAACAAGGCTCCACTAGCATAACAGCACATCAGGTTTTCATATCATGTACTCTATCGCAGGCATTCACAGCCACGCACACAAACCCTATGTCGACATAGTTTGGACCGCTTCTGTTCTAGCAGGGTAGCGAGCCCCGCAGGCCTCACCGATGTGGTCGTAGGGGACAGTGGCCAGTCCTGCCACTTCTGGGGGTGGTCGTACCGCACAACCTCAGGCCCTAACGTACACCCTTGTGTACTCTTGGATGTGAGCGACATCCGGCGAATCGTTTTGGCTGACCAGCGGAGGAAAACCTGACGGGAAATAATATAACGGCTGGTCACCCGTGGTACCCATCTCCCTATCGCCTTGAGTCGTCGACCTTCCCGCACCGGTACGAACGGTCTGCGGGAGGGACTGACCCGTCAATATTTCACCGCAAGCAATTTACAATCAATCAAACAAATGACAATCATAATACACATCGGGTCTACGTCGGCCTGTCCTACTAGGCTTAAACTTCGGGCGGCGACGCTCAGCTCTACTTTCATCAAGGAGCGTGGGAGCCCATTATTTGGGGCTAGACCTGGAGGAATACCTCAACTCCGGTTAGCCTCAACTAATGGCTCAATCTTAACAACGACTGCTCGTCAGAGCAGGACCCGGGATTATAATAGTAAATTGCAATGAGGACAAGTGCGGTGATTATGCTGCTTATTTAAAGTGTTGTAATGAAATGTGACCAGTACAAAAACTGAAGTAGTACTGAATTGAAAGTACTTGATCAGTACGAGACTGGAGTAGAGCTGAATTAAAAGTAATTGACTAATACAAGACTGAAGTAGAGCTGAATAAAAAGTACTTGACCAGTATGAGACTGGAGAAGAGCTGAATAAAAAGTACTTGACCAGTATGAGACTGGAGTAGAGCTGAATAAAAAGTACTTAACCAGTACAAGACTGGAGTAGAGCTGAATTAAAAGTACTTGATCAGTACGAGACTGGAGTAGAGCTGAATAAAAAGTACTTGACCAGTATGAGACTGGAGTAGACCTGAATTGAAAGTACTTGACCAGTACGAGACTGAAGTAGAACTAAATTGAAAGTACTTGACCAGTACGAGACTTGAGTAGAGCTGAATTAAAAGTACTTGACTAGTACGAGACTGGAGTAGAGATGAATTAAAAGTACTTGACTAGTACGAGACTGGAGTAGAGCTGAATAAAAAGTACTTGACCAGTACGAGACTGGAGTAGAACTTAATTGAAAGTACTTGACAAGTACGAGACTAGAGTAGAGCTGAATTAAAAGTACTTGACCAGTACGAGACTGGAGTGGAGCTGAATTAAAAGTACTTGACTAGTATGAGATTGGAGTAGAGCTGAATTAAAAGTACTTGACCAGTACGAGACTGGAGTAAGCTGAATAAAAAGTACTTGACCAGTACAAGACTGGAGTAAAACATAAATAAAAGGTTAGTTGTTCAATCACTCCCAAGAGGGTTCAGTCTCATCTCCGTTCTCAGGAGGCACATTCAGTTCTATTTTAGTTTTTAATAAGGCTTTATTGGGTTGCACCCATTATTAAGACCCGATTAGAATTCGGTTGCGCCTTATTAATCACGGCTTAATCGGATCAGGGGCTTATCAGGAGTACACCCTCATTATTTATCGAGAATAATTTGCAACTTACTACTCGTACTCTCACTTTCCGAGCGTGCCTAGATCATCCGAGAGTCGAGGCGCTCGACAGTTTCACAAAGTTTCGGAACACACGCAGCTTGGTCACTCGCCTCGGCCACTCTCGTCGATACGACAATTTGAATTTATTATTCATATTAAAGAGGATAGTCGCGCGCTCCAAATTTCATTTTCGAAGAAGATGAGCGTAATAATTTCCGAGCGCGACCCTAAGCTCCAATAATTAGGAGAAATTTCAATTTTAATCACCAAGTCTTCAAATTTTGATACAACCTATAAAGGGGTCTAAAATGAGTTTGGAAAAACTTTCATAATTTTTCGAAGAGTTTTGGGTCTTTAATTTGACCAAACAAATTTTATTTGGACTTTTTCAAAATACCAAATCAATTCCAAAAATTCTCAAAAATTTTGTGGAGATTGCCCTCATCAAGGGGGACAATTTTAATGTTCAAAACTTTTTCATTAGGGCTCTCATTTAGTCTCTGAAAAATCAAAACCCATAATTTATTATAATATTATAATATTTATAATCATTATAATATAACTTATATATCTATACTACTATATTAAGCAAAGCCTTCCAATCCTGTCCGTAACTTTCGCTCTGTCGCTTTTGCCCCTGCTATTCCGCCCCTGCTATTATATACAAACTGGAGAATGTGAAACATTGCAGAAAGCATATATCATGTCTGTATAAGTAATTTCACATAGTTACAATATTAAAATAAAAAAAGAAAACCATTAGGCCTCCTAGACCTATACTGGGTGAAGGGAGGGAGATGAGCATGAGTAAAGTATTTATATTCTTGTCATGAAAAAGACTGCCACGGATGAGCTAAAGTCCTACAAGAGCAAAGTATTTACATTATTGCCATCAAAAAGGCTGCCGCCTATGATCAAAGTATTTAAAAAATAATGAAATATTATATTATACCATAGCAAAGGCGGAAGAGAGAGGGGGAGGGGAGAGAGAAATAGAGGGAGAGGGAGGATGGAGCAAGGGGGCGGCTGTCATTTATTTTAGTGGGAGAGAGAGTCAGTAGAGAGAGAGGGGGGAGAGAGGATTTTTTTTTTCAAATTCTAATGTTTTTGAAAGGCACCCCCACGACAAATGTCGCCCCCACGACAAATGTTGCCCCCACGACAAATGTTGCCCCCACGATAAATGTCGCCCCCACGACAAATGTCGCCGCCCACGACAAATGTCGCCCACGACAACTGCCGCCGCCCACGACAAATGTCGCCGCCCACGAAAAATGTCGCCGCTCACGACAAATGTCGTCGCCCACGACAAATGTCGCCGCCCACGAAAAATGTCGTCGCCCACGAAAAATGTTGTCGCCCACGATAAATGTCGCCGCCCACGACAAATGTCGTCCCCACTACGCCTGTGCTTGATGATCTCGTGCGGCCTTCGGCCGCATCAGGCGGGCTTCGCCCGCCTGCGCACGGGCTTCGCCCGTACTCGATGCTCTGGCCTGTCTTCCGCCGCAGAGGTGTCTCCGCTTCCACGAAGTTCACCGGCTCGGCGCCTGCGCACGGGCTTCACCGGTACTCGATGCTTCGCGTGATTAATGATGTGAGATGCGCGCGAGGCACTCTTCTATGCGGCTGAAAACCACCCAAAGCATTGAGTATCGGTGAAGCCCGTGCGCAGGCGCCGAGCCGGTGAAATGCGTGGAAGCGGGGTCACCTTTGATGCCGCACGAGAGCATCAAGCACGGGCGTAGCCCGTGCGTAGATGCTAGTATTATATAAATTAAAAACACGGTACATCATCTCCCCTCCTCCCCTCGTTGTACGTAACCCGCCACCCTTACGGGTGCTTCTCGCCGCCGGCCGGCCACCCGCCGGCCATGGCTCTGCCACCGGTCAACCCGTCGGTGGGGGGATCTCCCTCCGGCGGTGGTTCGGGGGCCTGCCGCCGAGAGAGCTGGTGCAGGAGGATTAGGGGAGGGGGGTCCTTATATAGGTTGGAGGGGGAGGGTTTCTCCTCCCCTGCATGATGTGGGATTAATCCCTCCTTAGGGAGGGATTAATCTCCACCCTCCAGCTGTCCTTGCTAGTGGCTCAATTTTATTTCCCCATGTGGGAAATGATGTTGTCCTTTATGGGCTTGGGCTTAGGAAAGAGGGGAAGGGAAAGAGAGTTGGGTCTGACTTGGCCCATGACCCTCCTAGCCTCTTGTAGACTTGTGTGGACTAATTTTGATGGCCCCAAGGGTATAGGGGGTATGAGGTTTTAACCATCCATGAAGAGGAGGTGTATACTTCCTTAGACAATTTCCAAAAAAATGGTTTTTAGGGAGGTTTGATCAAGTCAACCCTATGGGGACCCCCTTGCTGGTCAAAGTCAAAGTGGGTCCAAGTCGTTGGGTTCGGGACAAAGTTCGGGTGTCGTGTCACAATTGGTGTGCGCACGCTTTTCGGTGCACAATTATGCTTGATTTGATCACGAGTTGACCAATTGTCGTCAGAATTGACCGAAACGACTTCTGTTGACTTCGTATTGACCATACAAGTCCGACGTCACTGACTGGGATTAAATCGGAGTCTATTTGGCGAAAGTCCGAAATTTGCACGTCGCAGCATGCTAAAACGGTCAAAGTATCCAATTCTGTCGTTAAGTTTCGAATCGCGACGCAACGAGTTCCGATGCGTTCGTATCAACTATATGAAGTCATAGGAATTGACAGAACTCAAATCGGAGTTCTCTATGTCAATATCCAAAAATCTCATTTTCGCGACGTTCTGCGAGGAATGACCAAATCCACCGGATACCTCGAAGTTCTACGGAACGAGTTCCGATGCACTTGAATTGTACAGAGCTTTGTAGAGAAAACGAGGGCGACAGACCGCTTCTTGTTACAATTGCTCTGAGTGAGAAAGAGAGATGCTTGAATGGTGACAGACCACCGCTCGCAATGCCAAGTCTTTATGCTTGTCGCGGTGGAAGGCACTATGCTATGGAGGCTTAGTGTACTTTTGCTTGTGCTCGAAAGCTGATGGGGAGCGATCTACGTATCTCGGCGTCTGCGACTTGTCTCATGTTGTGCGCAATGGAGTCTGGAGCGGGGACCTTGTTGTTGACTTGAGGGCGATGAGCGCATTACAGACGAAAGGCTTGTTGTGGTGCGCGCGGGGAGCTTGCTGCATGTGGTGCACGCAAAGCATACTTTGCTCATGGTGGAGTGTGTGCCGAGAGCACGCAAGATGAAATGTGCGCAGAGTGGAACATGCGTCCGGTGGAATATCCGCGGGTCGTAATGTGCCAAGGCACAGTGTGCGCGAGGTGTGCTCAAGGCGCAGTGTGCGTGGGGCGCAGTGTGCACAATGTGTGCTTAAGGCACGTTGTGCGTAAGATGTGCTCAAGACGCATTGTGCGCAAGGCGCGTTGTTCGTAAGATGTGCTCAAGACGCATTGTGCACAAGGCACAGTGCGCGCGAGGTGTGCGCAAGGCGCAGTTTGCGCGAGGTGTGCGCAAGGCGCGCAATGGGCACGAGGCGCAGTGTGCGCGAGTAACAGGGTGCACAAGGCAGAGTGTGCGCGGGGCACAATGTGTGTGAGTTGACCGAAGGCGCGATGTTCGTGAGGTGTGCGCAGGCGCAATGTGCATGAGGTGTGCGCGAGGTGTGCGCGAGGCACAATGTGTGCAAGGGGTCGTGTGCGCAAGGCGCAATGCACACGAGGGGAGGCGAGCGCCGCAAATTTTACACCTACGCTTATAGGGGGCTCGAAGATCTTTGAAGATGCTCGAAGATCTTCGAAGGAGTCTTCGAGGATCTCTCTTGCGCATAGGAGGAAAAACAAAAGGAGAGAAAGATCGAAGAAAAAGATCCAAGGAGAAGAAGATGCCATGAATGGGGGTCTTGAGGTCCTATTTATAGGGGTTTGTGTGTGATATTTTCGTAAATTAGTGGTGGTTTCGTAGCGGTTACACAATAGTTACTCGACAGATACTCGGAGGTCACGCGTTGTCGGCTTTAAACGATAAATGTCGTGCGGCGCGCTGCTGTGCAACCCGCTATATGGCCCCTATTCGGCGGTGAATTTTTCCGCCGTGAGGGTGAGTTGTCCACGCCCCAATTTCTATTTAAAAATTTTAGGATGCCCTATCAATATGTATGTTTGTGTAATTGTGCGCATATATATACACATACACATGAGTATAAGTGCAAGTGGTTCGATATGAGTCGGTTTGGACCCAAATTGAATCAAACCAAAAAGGGTCAGTAATATATTTTCCCAAACCGAACCAAACCTAAAATGATTGGTGCGGTTTTTCGGGGCGATTTTCAGTTTTATTACAGTAATTTTTAAAACACATAATTGATATTATTATTTTTATATTATATGATATATAAGTATAATTGAAAATTATGACAAACTAATATTCATTTTAAAATTTACTATTTGTATGTTTGTTTCGTTCAATTTATGATTCAAGAATATTATCTTTGACAAAATTTATACGAGAAAACAAACCATTAGTAAAAAATATGTAAGAAATTTTGAATATTTAAAAAATAGTGAAACTAGAACCAATTTTAGATAAGTGCAAACCAATTTTGTTAAGTGCAAACCAATTTGAGATAAATGTACCTAAAAATCTTCGGTTTGCACATAACAGTGGTTTGCACGTAGCCAAAATGGGTTTGCACATAAAATTACTCTAATGTATTTAAGACAAATATCTGTATTGATTTTGAATAGTGACTATATGAGTAGAGTAAAGACTATAATATATTTATGTGTTATTAATTTATTTCAGCTCCGTGCGGCTTTATTGATTTTTGAAAAACGAAAGCAGCACCAAACCGAAATACGAGCGGTTACCCTAAATGAAAAATCACACCTTTGACAGATTGTCGCTCCACCCATGTACGGCTGCTCAGGCACACAAGGTTCTTAGCTCGTAAACGACGATACTCCCGCCGTTCGCACTCTACTCAACACAGTACTGTATTTGTCGCTTGATCTCCTATCATGGTCGGTGGCGATGCGAGCATCCGTTTACATTTAGTTACTAAAAAAGTGTTTGTTCCATCTGCCACTTGAAATGCATGACTCTTATGTAATAATAGAAATTACCGCTATACAATAATAGAAACATATATTGATCAACCAATGGAGAGGAGTCGATTGAGATTGCTCCTATTTGCTAAGATAAGGAAGAGCCATATATGGATTGCAACACATCATCTCTCCTTCAATTTTGTAAGTATTTGTTTATTTTCATTTGCTTTTATTTGATGGCTTATATATACACTGTGTTTTCTATATTTTTTCCCTATTGCAATTTACCCTTCTTGCTAGAGAGTTATATCTCCATGCAAATCTTTATTTTACATGTTAATCTTCATAATACACTGAATTAAGAGTTTTCATAGCGTCAAAATAGAGTTTACATCGTACCTTTGACAGATTGCCGATTTAGCAGCGCGATCATGCATGATCGTCGACCGATTTAGCAGAATGATCATGCATGAGTTTGGATTTCATGCCTACGAAATTTGATTCATGCTGATATGTGGCTTTGTATTCCACCATAGCCTGCCAATTTATGTGAATATCTGAAGGTTTATACCTTGGGGTGTGTCATTATTGCATGCCCCACTTATGATGACTTAGCTTTGGCTGGACTAACATTGGGTTTGTCACCATCCTATGGGAAAGAGATTGATTCCAAGGAAATTGACATTTCAGCAGCAGCAGCAGCCATCACAACAACGTCCGCAACAGAAGTATGAGCAAACTGCGTCAAAACGGTCGACGATCTGATCAAATTCACCGGCCAATGACCCCTCAACAGCACGGTGCTAGGTCGCAGTAGGCGCCCGCCAAACAGAATCATGGTCAATTCCATATGAAATCTAATATATTCTCTCCATTCCCGCCATCCTTCATCAATTATAATCTATATATAGATATATACATCCAAACAAATATTATAGAAATCAAACTGTAGATTCCATGCAAACAAAGCACGGGGACAAATGATCACAGGTTCTTTAATCCGCGAAGAATGCAACTAATTGAAACATATGAATGAATTGAGGCAGGGCTGTTCACGATTCTGCGATCAGATCGACATAAATTTGCATATACAACTCATATTTTTGGCTCCGAAAAGTGGTAGGTTAGCAACATTCAGGCCGCATTATGCAGCTTTTTGATCCGCTTTTCCATGGAAGGAGTTCGCTGGGGGCGGATTAGCTTCATGGGAGCGGTTCTTGCGAATCGCCGAGCCGAGATAAATGGAGGTAAGCATCAGTTCCTGCATCGAGAAGTTCGGTATGAAGTAGAGAGCTGGAGGAAAGGCTTAGAACTCGGTAATTACATGGAAAGGGAGAAGTATTATATTATGTTTTGAACTAAGCAGTCAAGGGCATTTCGGTCATTTGCTTGTTCATATGAGCATTCCTGCATCAAACAGTTCAGTACAACAGTCCAGCGCGGGAGGAAGAAGAAACAATATACTATGTTTTGAAAGAAAAAAAAACATGTGAAGAATAGCATTTTTGGGGGAGTTTCGTATTCACATCAATTTTTCAAAGCCTTTATTCGCAAACCAAAACCCTTGTTCATTTTCACCTTCCTAGACACTTTTGGCACTCCGCCTTTTTAGGGGAGTTTAGTATTCACCTTAATTTTTCAAAGCTTTTATTCACAAACCAAAACCCTAATTCATTTTCACCTTCCGATCAGCACAGCAATTGTTGATAGCACTCAATGCTTGGAGATTTAGGGTTATGAAAGGTGTGCGGCTCAGGGAGCGTTCCCCGCGAGCGGTGTCTGGGAGGGTTTGAGCTCGACGGGGATGGGAGGTCTAATCCTGAAGACGTCGGCTGATGTGAATGTCCCTGTAGGGGGAATGCTGAATACCGATGGACCAAGGGCAACGTTGGGAATGATGGCTGCGGAACAAGATGTTCGATTGAATGCATCAGCCAAATTTGCACAATGTGATCCCTCATTCGACCATCCGCCGGTTGACCTTGCTGGAGACCATGTTGAAATGCACCAGAGAAGTGGTGATGTAACGATGGGGGAGGGCAATTCTTCACCCCATGAACAGCAATTTGCGTGAAAAAACAGTCATATGTTCTAGTATGGAGCTCTTTGCCTGCTGCGCATTTTCTTTTCTTTTTGAAAGAACTTAAATGCAGCATGTTTTCAGCTCATCGCTGCCAGTGGAGCTGTCAATGTTGATTGCCAACTTTGTACCTGTTAGTGTTTTTGTAATTAAGTTCATTTATTTATTTATTTATTTATTATTTTGAATGTTGATCTGCGAATAACAAATTTAGTTCTCTTTCAAGCTGCAAATAGTAATAATTCGGTTTGCAAATAACAATCCCCTAAAAATAAGATTGTTGAATGCAAGAGCTGACAATTGGATGAGACTACTTGCACGTGCATGTTCCTACTTAACATTAGATATGATTTTGAAAGTCGTATTACCCTATAAATTGTATGCCCACTTCCACTGTGCATCACCAAATTCCCTTTTTTCTATAATATTCCCTCGTGATCCTCTATATCTTTTATGAGCTAGAGTGTTCGTGGGTACATGCTTTGCGCGACGCTTATCAGTCATCGAGATAAACTATCCTCACACTCTGAAAGACTATTATTATTTCCCTATTCTTCGGCGTGTTTTTTTTTTCGTTTGATGTCACCGCTTTCTATGCCTTGTCATTAAATTCTAATATTGAGGTTCTCCCGGTTCCAACTCCTATTTATGCTTGCTTGTCGAAGCCCAACGACTGACAGTTTGACACAAAATAACCATCAACAATATTCAAATCATTTTTATTTTATTTTATGTCTAGATTATTCAGCATTTTTTATTTTATTTGAGTTTGTCATTGTGGCAAGTTTGAATCAAATATGTTATGTACTTATGTGGTGAACCGAATTTAATGTAGCTCTATTATAGCCTGGAGTGCTAATTATGTAATTGTCTAAAAATGATGCATCAATTAAATCTTAATTTAAGCCAATATATTCATTCATCCATTTACCTCCAACACATGTCTCTCTTTCTTATAACCATATCATATGTTTTGCCTTATCATGAGTGGAGCCATGTTATGCTCGAGGAAATGAAGGCATTTGTTAGAGAATATGAGAGAAAACGATGTAAAAGCTCATGTATAAGGCTCATCTATAGGCCCGCTTATTCTTTCTTCTATTAGTCTCACATCCCTTGTATAGGATTCTTTCTCCTTCTCTTCTCCTATATATTTGTAATTTCGTACTCTCTCTTATATTTTAATAATGACAAAGTATATACAAGATTTGACTCTAAGTTTCTATATGGTATCAGAGGGAGGTCGGTCCCGGGCGGATAACCATTTTGTAACCGCACCTATCCACGCGGCTTCATCCCTTCTTCCCGCTACTGTTCTGCAGCCTCCTCTTTTTTGACCGCCCCTTCTCCTCTCTCCGTGGCTTCCACCTCTCTTCCCCTCCCTCTCTATACTTTTTGCCGCTGTGGATTGCCTAGCCGCTACGGATTGTCTATTCGCTGCCTCTTGTCGTTGTTCTTTGTCACTGCTTCTGGTCGCTGTCTCTTGTCGTTGCTCCTTGCCGCCATGGATGAAGAAATGACTGTCCTATGGGGTAATCAGACTTGAGATCTTGTCTCTCTTCCTCCTGGACAAAGTTGTGTAAGTTGCAAGTGGATCTTTACAATCAAGCATGTGGCGGATGGGACAGTTGATCGCTTGAAAGCTCGACTTGTGACACGGGGTTTTACTCAACAATACAGCCTTGATTATGATGAAACCTTCTCCCCGGTCGCAAAATTAAATTCGGTTCGGGTTCTGCTCACCTTAGTTGTTCATCGTCAGTGGCCCCTCCATCAGCTGGACGTGAAAAACGCTTTTTTGAATGGTGAACTTCTTGAGACTGTTTACATGCATCAACCGCTCGGGTTTAAGACAACGGGGGAATCTCGTGTATGTTTGCTTCAAAAATTTATCTATGGTCTCAAACAGTCTCCTCGAACGTGGTTTGAAAAATTCAGCAAGGCAATTCATGAGGTTGGTTTCAAACGAAGCTCCGCAGATTTCTCTCTTTTCACTCATCACCAATCAACCGAGACTGTAATACTACTGATTATGTGGACGATATTTTGATCACGGGTGATGGCTCCACTGGGATACAACATGTTAAGCAACATTTAAATTCTGTCTTTCAAATCAAAGATCTAGGAAACCTTTGGTATTTTCTTGGAGCGTGAAACCTGATGGTCTAGTCTTATCCCAGCGCAAGTATTGCATTGACCTTCTGCAAGATGTTGGCCTCTCAGGGTGCAAACCTGCGGAGACACCGTTGGAAGTCAACCACAAATTATGTGCTCAGGGATCTGAGTCTGACTCTCTACTTCCAAATCCGGAATACTATCGGCGTCTTGTGGGAAAACTGATATACCTAACAGTTACAAGACCAGATGTCTCATTTGCGGTTGGAGTGGTCAGCCGCTTTATGCACACTCCACGGGTTTTCCATCTTCAGACAGTGGAACGCATTCTCAGATATCCGAAAACTGCTCCTGGACAAGGACTTGTGTATAAACCATCTTCGGAGCTTTCTCTTATTGCTTACTCTGATGCGAATTATGCGGGCTCGTTGAATGATCGACGATCAACAACTGGTTTCTGTACTTACTTTGGAGGAAATCTTATCACATGGCGGAGTAAGAATCAGTCGGTGGTTGCTCGCTCGTCTGCTGAGGCTGAGTACCGTGCGATGGCGGCTGTTGTATCAGAACTAACCTGGCTTGAAAGTCTTCTTATGGATTTGGGAGTTAAATTATCCTCACCTTCAACTTTGTTCTGTGACAGTCAGGCTGCAATCCATATTGCGGAGAATCCTGTGCACTATGAGCGGACCAAACATATTGAAGTTGACTGTCACTTCATTCGAGAAAAGGTCCAATCGAAGATGCTAAAGCTTGAGCATGTTCCTGCTTCTGGGCAAGTTGCTAACACTCTTACCAAGACATTACCTCAAAAATTGTACCTTTCGTTCCTGTCCAAGCTTGGTGCCTACGACTTGTACGCTCCAGCTTGCGGGGGAGTGTTAGAGAATATGAGGAAAAACGATGTAAAAGCTCATGTATAAGGCCCATCTATAGGCCCGCTTATTCTTTCTTTTATTAGTCTCACATCTCTTGTATAGGATTCTTTCTCCTTCTCTTCTCCTATATATTTGTACTCTCTTGTATTTTGGTCATGACAAAGTATATACAATGTTTGGCTCTAAGTTTCTACAGCATTGAATTGAAAGACACATGAGATTTCATTCGCCATCCTTTCAAGATCAATTTTGGTTGGATCTACTTAATCAAATGTTCCCTTTACATGAAGTAAAACCTAGTTTTGTCGCTCACAGGAAATCTGAATTGTTTGTAGATTAAATAAATCACTATACGGTCTAAAATAATCACCATGAGCCTAATTCAGAAATCAGAAGAAGCAGCACTTTATAGTTTGGTGTTGTAGATTGTTCAGACAACTCTATTTTTCATTAGACATTTGAAAAAACAAATATTATTAATTGTATGAAGATGACAACATCATCACTGGTGATAAAAAAAAGTGGCATTTATCGATTTAAAGGTGAACTAGACGGACATTTTGAAACTAGCAACCAGTGGTTTGAACAAAAAAAGACATTCTCGCAAAGGAAGTTCTGGATTTGGAGGAAGTTGGTATGTTTGGTCCCCTAAACCTATTGATATTGTAGCATCATGAATTCAATGAGTGTAGGGAGTGTCTTTGGAAGCCTAGAGAAAGATCGCTCATAGCAGGCTTATAGCGTAATAAGACTTCTAGGTAAAGGAGGTGCGAGACTGAACTAAATCGCGCATCAAAATTGGACAGTGTTACTGAATTTGAGTAATAATTTAAACACCCAATTATCATAGGTGCATTTTCAGAGTAAGTGATGTGTTAAGAACTTCGCAGTTAAGTGTGCTCTAATGGGAATAATTCTATGAAAGGTGATTTACTGGAATGTACACGGGGACACGTGGGAAAGGATAAAACTGGCGGATCAATGTGGAGAATAACTTTGATACTGTGGGTTGGGCCGTTACAAACAGTATCAGAGCTAGACCTCCTCAATATAATGTGTGGTTCAAGGACAAACTAAGCAGAAGTTTCTGGGTCTGTAGCATTCTAAATCCGATAAGGGCGGAGATTATCATTGGGTCAATGAAGCCAAGAGAAATATAACTCCCAAAGGGCTTCAAGGATGGCATATTTTAGGTGAAATGAGGTGTGAGAATGAATTGAATATCACATCGTAATTGGAGGACATTTTATTGAACTAGAGTAATAAGTTAGACCCTCAAATATCATAAGTGGTTTTTCAGAGCAAATGTCGAAATTGTGTTAGGTCATCACAATTAAGCAATGCTCTAGTTGAAGTAATTTTGTGTTAGGTGACTTCCTAGGATGTACTTGCATGTCACATGGGAAAAAGGATAAACTAGTGTAGTTTAGTTTAGTATGGGATGGGCTAAACCAAAGCAAACCATCAAATAGTATGGGTTGGGTAATTACAAATGCATCCATGTATCCAATACTCAAAACTCATACTTGGACAAAGGGAGTCTCATTCTGGTCAAGGACTGTATTGGCATCTTGTAGGGAAACAGAATTAACTTTCAGTCATGCGTCCAACAATCTAATTTACTGTGAGTGTAATTAGTCAATTTCTCAGTTTACCATGTGAGGATCATTGAGAGGCTATGAATTATATTCTAAGATTCTTTCCCTCTGGGGTAGGAAAATAATGATCAGGATAGCGGTTCTTTGCCCAATTTGAATGGCCTAGGGAGACTTTTATTTCAAAATCGGGGTTATAATAAGATTATTGGATATACTTATCAAAATTAAGAAACCTTTGTTTAGATCGAGCATCTACATTAGGGAATTGTATCATTCTTGGAAAAAAATTGATTTCATGGAAAAAACAAGTAACAAACAGTTACAGTTATGTAAATGTTGAATATTGAGGATAAATATAAAGTTATGACAGTAAGTACATGTCAGCTGACATGGCCAATGCGCCAAAACATATATTCCATGAAAAGACAACATATTAAGAATAATTATCATTCCACAAACATAAGAATCAAAGAAGACTAATACCCTTTATGAGTTTAAATGACCAATTGACCATAATGGTGACTGCAATAAGAGGCCCCAAATTAGCTACACATGTAACACAAGACCATAATGGTGACTCCAACAAGCTCCGTGACACAGGACGGTCCTATATGATGGGAATATAATAGGCGATCACTACAAGCAACTAATATGAGATCCGGCGACTTTTAAACTTGCAATAACTTTATAAAATATAGTTAAAACATTCAAAAAAGAAAATAAGAGAGAGTACAGACGTGAGAGTGCGCAAAAATAAATACTATTTGAATGAGAGATTACAAAAAAAAAACAATTGAAAATAAAGCTTATAAGCCACTATGTAACGGCCATTAGGCCACGTGTTCAATGAGTCATTGTTGTTGTTGGTATTATAAATAAGGAATAGGAGGTTGCTCGATGGGGTGGGTGGGGTGGGTGGGGGGGGGGGGGGGGCTGCCGGGGAGACAGAGGGAAGGGGAGGCGAATCCACGGGAAGTAGAGGGTGGGGGAATAAAGTGGGAAGCCGGCTGGGAATGAGGGGTTTTTCCCCCCTTTCACTTAAGGAATAATTGGAAGTGGGGGGGGGGGGGGGGGGGGGGGGGGATATTAATTGAGTGAGGGAAGAAGGGGCATATGGGGGATTTTCCTTTGCATTTAAGGAGAGAGTGGGAGGGAAATTGTAGTGCTTCCACGTGACAGGTAAGAGGGAAATAAGGGGGAGGGCCGGCTGGTTTGTGAGGGGGATAGTGGGAGGAAGTTAGGCTAGATTTTAAAAAATAATTTCTAAGTTTTAGGAGAATGGGATAGTGGGCTTAATTAAGACGATGGTTCCTTTAATTTAGGAGTGTAGTGGGTGGTTATGAGGTAGTGGGGAGGTGATTTATGAGTGGTGGGGGTGGCTGCCGACTGGTGGAGGCCGGAGGTGGCTGTCGGTGGTGGTGATGATTGCCAGAGATATTTTCCGACGATCACCGGAAAATGCAAAATGATGAAAAATTGATGGGAAAGTGGTGGTAGATCACCGGGAGTGGCCAAAGATATTCCCGGTGATCACCGGAGATGAAAATGGGGGGTAAAGGGGCTGTTTTTGTGGGAGTGGGAGAGTGGAGATGGAGGGGGTCTTGGGCATGGCCGGCAATGGGTGTTGTAGAGAGGAAAATGGGAGGAGGTGTTTGGGGTGGCCGGCTGTCTTTGGGTGGAGGAATGGGGAATGGTGTTGGCCGACTATGTAGAGGAAGGAGGAGGGGTGGTGGCTCCATGGCAAGGAATGGGGAATGGTTGTGGCCAGCTATGTAGAGGGAGGAGGGGTGGTGGCTCCATGGAAAGGGATGGGGGAGAATGGAAGTGGCCGGCCAAGGAGGGGTGATGCATTCCTAAAACAACGGATTAATTTCAAAAGGTAAAATTGGAGATCTAATTAAATTCTGAGGCACTTTTCAAGTCTTCACGAGCATTATCGTGTGATAACCGATCTGAAGTTGAAAACACACGTTAATATCTAACAATCGGACATTGAATTAATACAATTTAATATTCCACAGGCGAACACTTTAAAGAAATGAAAAAATTGCGAGACAAGAAAATTTTCAAATTAACGACAAATAGGCAAGTGGTAAATTTGGCAAGCTCTGAAAATTTTAAAGACCAATTAAATTTAAGCATAAAATGATAATAACTGAAGGAGAGCAATGAGAATAAGAGGTTTATCATAGACACGGCATAAGTAATAGAGAATCCACAAAAAATAGTCAACCAGGTCGGATGGAGGTTAGAATGTAGATCGACACTCATGGTAGGTCGGGAAAGGGTCACCGGAGCCCACGCGGTCCGGCGGTTGCAACGGCGAGGCTGGATCGAGATCAGCACGGATGGATCACCAGGCGGATGGAAGGAGACGGGTGAAGGAAAGGGGGTGGGCCTGGAACTTTTGGAAAATAGAGAAAAGAATTCTCTATTATCAATATTTTGTCCAAGCTGCCCTCCTTTCAGCCGGGGTGACATCTTTTATAAAGTTAGGAATGCTTCATTATCTTTGAAATCAATAAATATTAAATTCAAATGGGGGTCTGAAAATGACAATGGCAGAAAAATATTAAGGTGTTAATATTAATGCAGTCGAAGGGTTACAACATTAAGGTGCCAATATTAATGCTAGCTGATGGTTTCAAAGATGAGTTTAATGATATAATAAAAGAAGGGTGGCTGATCAATTTTTGGATATGAAATAATGTCAATTAAAGAGGACTGTTTTTCAAAGCTGGCTGGAAGAATAAATGCACGGGTGTAATAAATGGGAAGTGGAGAAGTCAAGTTATATGGCTTGCTGTTTTAATATTAAAAGAGGAATGGGGGAGTCATTAAAGAGAGGGGTTTCCAATATTTAATATTAAAGGATAATAAAGAGGTTTCAAAAGCCTGCTCTAATCATTACTTACCCTAATTTGACGGACCTATTTATTTAGGGGCTTATTGGCCGGTCAGGCCAACAAGCCAAACAAACATGCGCGAGTAACATGTGCGATACAAAATATCACATAGGCGTTCATAAGATGCGTGATACAACACAACACATACGGTCCAAAAAGAGCGAAAGCATGCACTATACAAATAAAAAACAGGTACAATAATAATAAAAAGGATGCGGCACAGAATGCATCAAAGGGGATATAGGGGGTAAACCCAGACTTCGAACCCGGGGTCGGCTTCGACGTTGAATTGACCAAAGAAAGAGCTTCAATACTCCATTCTTCAATCCCCAAAATGAGAGCCATCACCCTCAATATATAGACTCTAGGGGGAACGAACAACTATGATTGGTCAATCGTTGCAACTCAAAAATAAAGAAAAATATAACTCAAAATGAAAAATAAAAAGAACAATTAATACTCAGATCATCGATCTGCATAAGATGAACGGTTCTGATTCCCCATTATTGCGCTTCTATGATGTATACTCAACAACTTGAGGTGGACATTGAACACTATACATGCAGGTATAGATTTGAGGGAATAGTTAGAAAACGTGAAGGACACTCTTTGTGGAAACTGATTTCGCTCTGCAGAATGTCAGGCAACTTCTCCAGATACGCTACATAACAATTATATTAGAAACTCAGTGGGAGTGACACTTACGTTGATAAGATGATAAATGGAGATTTTTGGGCATGTATAATGAAGGTTAAGAATGTACACTAGTTAGACGAGTAAATAGATTTAGCATTGAAGGATTATGTAGGATAAGGTATAAACACAAGGTAACATGTTACAGACATTCACGACGAGGTGCATTTATGGCGGGTCTACAAGCAGTGGGGACCGCACGCAGCGGTGACGGCGGGCATGGCTCGGACCAACGAGGAGGAACCGCCTATGGCGAGCGTGGAGGACAAATAATATTCAATTTATTTTTATTTTATGTTTATGCTATTTTATAATTTTTGTTATTGACACCCCTCCACTATAAGAGGGGTTGGTTAGACTGGTTATGTTTTATCTTGGATTTGTTATGAAAAGGACTACTCCTTTATTTCTTCTCAAACCCTAATTCCCCTTATTCTCTCCCTCTTGCCGTCGGCTCTCCCCCTAGTTTGGATCTCTTCTCGTACGGTAATATTTGGTCCGACCTGCCGCTCCGCCCGCTACCAAAGTCGTCGGTGTCCCGCCTTGCCTCCGCTTTGTTCCAGTCATTCGGTGTCGTTGTTCGCTTAAGTGCCAGGACGCGCGAGGACCGGCGTCGTGATTCCGCAAGTTCGCACAGCCATCGCTTCGGTGTCGCCTCCGTGACAGGGCGTCGTGATTCCACTTCATTCGCCTTCGTGACCGGACGTGCAAGGCTCCGTTGATCGCCTAGGCAGCGGGTCCGCAGATCCGCTCGATCCGCCCTCACTCAGGCCACCAATCCGCCGCTTTGCTTCTGTGACACCGCCCCTACGCCTTCTTCGTGCCCTTCTTCCATGATTCTCTGACCACTCGTGCCCGCTCCAATGCTTCCGCCGCTGAGGGCCACGACGACACCATCCAGCGTCGCCTCGACGGTCGCGACGCTCAATTCACCTCCATCCAAGCCACGTTGCAGGCCATCCTTGCGCGCCTGGATGCCCGCCCCGCCTCGCCCGCATTCGCAACCACGGGAGGTAGCGCCTCCTCTGCCAACGGGGGCTCGTTGCTCGACACACCTCCCCTGCCCGCCACCGTCGTGCCTCTATTTGGTCGCTCGACCCTCGTTGATGCAGGACGACGCGTATGTTGTACGCGCCTGTCGGCGTTTTCTAGGAAACCCTAATGCATGCAAGGAAATATGACTTTTGCAAATCTATGAGCGGGCGCAGCACTTTTTAAAATTTTTGCAACTTGGATTCTTAAAGCACAAATTTACTTCTCCTTTCAAAATGGATTTTCTTAAATACGGTTCGATTTTAAATCCGGGGACGGAAGCTTGCAACTTTCGTTCCGTTCCCTTTGTCGTAGCAAAACGGAAATCGTGAACTCCAAATACGTTTCCGTTTGGAGTTTTCGACGTAGCGTTTGCTGACGAAGTTCGGGCGAAAACCCAGCAATGAGTCTATTTATCCTAATGAGAAAACTTAGACACACACAAAGGAAAAAGAGAAGGAAACAATTACCCACGGAAGAGGCGTCTTCCGTATTCCGAAGTCGACGGCGATCACGCGAGGAACTCCTCGTCACCTTCGTCTTCGCTCCGAGGTCGGCCGCTATCGCACACGGGCACCAAGGAATTAAAACACTTCCTCACACGAGGTGGTTCCACAGATTCACTCAAAGCAAGGAGACCACAAACTAACAATCTAAAATTCACTCGCTCTCATCAAGAGGTGGTTCCACGAAATCTCAAATACTTGTGGTGGCTCCACGAAATCTCTAGATACTCTAATAATTTGACCTCCCCTCTCCAGGAAGCAAACAACACTAAACTAAATTAAATTCCTTCAAAGTAGCTCTACACTCGGCAAGTATCACAATGACAGCCAATCTCACGGTTCAATAATATGCACAGTAATTTAATTTACTGTTCATCTTCTTTCACAAAAGGCAACAACGAACAAGCAATAACACCTAACAGAGGATCCACAACAAGCTTATACTAATCTATCGTTTGCTACAGGCATCACTCTTTCATCTGCAGCATCAATAACTTCAATCACACCTAATTCTAACACAAGAAGGGCCCAAATTAACCACTCTTAAAACCAAACAGGAAAAACTACAGCAAGTTGGGATGAATCTCACTATTCATCTTCTCCTAATCTCGCTCCCAATCGAAAAACACTTACAGCAATCTCTTCAATTCAACATTCACTACTAAAAAAAACAACACACATCCCTTTTATAGGGTTTCAAACAGAAAAGAGAAAAGAAAATCCAAACCCTGCCACGGCCATGGCGGAACTGCCCGAAGCTTGAGGTGCGGTCATGGCAGAACTGCAGCAGTTGGGGCGTCGTGGTTCGTCGTGGAGGGGGAACTACTCCAGGCCCAGCGTTGATTTCGGGTATGAAGACGCGCGACCGGATCGTGGGCTGGTCATGGGAAGGTCGGCGAGGAGCTTCCGTCGTTTCTTCTACAGATCTGGGTCGGGGAAGATGAACCGGCATATAACCTAATCTTATACGATACTTATATATATATATATATGATATATAACCGTGTATATATATATATAAATATATAATTTCAGAACTTTTAAACTTATATATATATATATATATATATATATATTTATAAACTTATATATATATATATATATATCACACAAATTACACAAAATAATTACGACAACAATTACAAGCGACGCATTGCAATATGCACGCCTCAAGGTCGATAAAGGTCCGGTTGGGTGCGGCGTCGAGTACTTTTGCGACGTCCTGATCGGGGCTGGTCTCCACCACTCGCCCTCGATGTTCCACATTTTTCTGGCACCGACCCCATGGGGTGGATTGCCAAGGCAGAACAATACTTCGACCTCCACCTCACACCCGAGGCGGATAAGGTCGGCACTGCCGTGTTCAGCCTTCAGGGATCCGCTCTCCATTGGGCGTGATGGCTACGCCAATCTCAGCCCCACATTTCCTGGGGGGGGGGGGGGGGGGGGGGGACTGAAACAAAAAATGGTCCAACGGTACGAGCCCCGCTACGTCGGTTCCGTCGTCGAGCGCCTTTGTAGCATCCACCAGTCGGGCGGTCTCGATGTCTACATCGACGAGTTCGTCGCCCTGGTGACACATGTTCCCGGCCTCCCACCAGACTACTATTTGGGCTTCTTCATGCAAGGCCTCCTCCCGTCGATCTGTTCTCGCCTACGCACCAACAATCCGCGGACGGTCTCCGAAGCGCTCGATCTAGAGCGTGCTGTGGCGGCGGACCTTTTTGCTCATCCGTCGGCCGCCATTGGGCCCCCTCCTCCCCGGCCACCACCACCATGGGACTTCGGTCAGCGGCCACCTCCAACGGGAGGGCCACGCCCGGGGCGCACCCCAACCACCCACCGCCTTTCTAACGGGGACTACAACGAGCTCAGGAAAAAGGGGCCATGTTTTAGGTGTCAGCAACCTTATTCCCCAAATCACTAGTGCATCATGAAAGAGTTTCATGCAATCATCGGGGACCTTGGGCCCGAAATCACATTGGAGGACTTTGAGGCACTTGAGATCACAGACGAGCCGCAACCCCCAGAGGCCGACGGAACCACCTTCAGCTGCTTGGATCTTCCCTGCTTTTCGGTAGGCGGCCTCACCGGGCCTCGGACGATGAAGTTGGTTGGCCTCATCCAAGGGCAACCAATCCTCATTATGATCGACAGCAGCGCCAGCCACAATTTCATTTCTCATTGTTTGGTACGGCAACTCTCCATTCCATGTACACCATCGCCGAACTTCACTATTTGTTTGGGAGACGGTCGTCAACGTCCGACCGTAGGCTCGTGTACAACCCTGCAGGTGGCCTTGGGACCTTGTTCAGTTACGGCAGATTTCTATGTATTTGAGTTGGGTGGCGTTGACATCATCCTGGACGTGGCATGGCTAGCGACGTTCGGGCAACTGAGTCGGGATGTCTATGGAGTTTCTATGGTAGGGGTCACCCTGCCACCTTGTCGGTGACTCCGCTCTTCTCCGCACACTGTTCCTTATGTGCCATCCAACACACTACCGATATGGCATTCTCCGCGTGGCTTTGGCATCTACAGGCCGAGCCGTCGGCTTCTCTGGTGCTCCCTCCCGACCTTCGTTGTCTCCTCAAGGAGTTCTCCGAAGTGTTTACGGCCCCCACAGGCTTGCCTCTGATGTGGGTCACTAACCATGTCATTCCGCTGCAGCCCCACACCTCGGCAGTATCAGTCTGGCCTTACCGCTATGGGCATGTCCAGAAGGATGAGATCGGACGCTTGGTACGGGAGAAGCTCATGAGCGGCCTCATCCGCCCCAGTGCGATCCTATTCTCCAGCCCAGTCCTCCTCGTGCGCAAGAAGGACGGGAGTTAGCACTTTTGTGTCGAGTGTCGACTACAGGAAGTTGAACAAAGCCACAGTCCCAGACGAGCTCCACGGCACCGCCTTCTTCACGAAGCTCGACCTCCGGTCAGGGTACTCCAAAATCCGGGTTCAGACGCATGATGGGCATTATGAGTTCCTGATCATGCCCTTTGGGCTGACCAACACACCGACCACCTTCCAAGTCAACACATCCTTGATTTTTTGATGATATTTTGGTGTATAACTCATTCTGGCAGGAGCACTTATGTCATGTTCGTCGCACGCTCGAGACGATCCGTCGGCATCATCTTGTCCTCCATTGCAAGTGTTTGTTTGGTGTGACCACGGTCAGTTACTTGGCCACACGATCGCAGCTCAGGGTGTGGCCATAGACGACAACAAAATCCAGACGGTTCTACATTAACCGACTCCCACCTCCCTTCGGGACGTCCGAGGCTTTTTGGGCCTCACCAGTTACAATCGGTGTTTCATTCGGGAGTACGACACCTTGGCTCGACCCCTCGCACAGGTACTCAAATCTTCCGATGATAGACCTTTTTCATGGACCCCAGCTGTCATGTCTGCATTCACCACCCTTAAGGAGGCTCTTGTGAATGGACCAGTTCTGGCCATGCCCGACTTCAATCAACCCTTCATCAAGGAGTGTGATGCCTCGGGCACCGGGGTGGGTGTGGTACTCATACAAGGCGGCCGCCCCATCGCTACTACAGCCAGGCATTCTCTACCACCGTTCAAATTCGTTCCGCGTATGAGAACGAGCTCATAGCACTTGTCCTGGCGGTGCAGCACCGGCAGTCGTACCTCTTAAGCCGCCCCTTCATCGTTCGCACCGATCATCATAGCTTGTGGTATCTCCTTCAGTCGGCACAGCAGCTTTGGGTAGCAAAGCTCCTGGGGTACGACTTCACCATTGAATTCCGCCCGGGCCGCACAAACCGAGGGGCAGACGCTCTCTCCCGACAGGTGCACTCCCCGGAACTCCGGGCCATCTCCCGCCCGGTCTGGGAGGATGTCGTAGAGATTCAACACGACATGGAGATGGACCTGCACCTGACTGCCATTCAAACGACCCTCATCGCCGACCCGGAAGGCCACCCTCCTTACTCTTTGGTGGGCGGTCAGCTCTTCTACCGGGGCCGCTTAGTGTTGTTTGCGACCTCAACTCTCATTTTGCGTCTCATCGCCGAGTTCCATGCTACTCCAACCAGGGGTCACGTCGGGGCTTTCCGCACCTACCGGCGTTTGGTGGCTTCGTTGTACTGGCCACACATGTTCAAGCAAGTTAAAGCCCACGTGGCCGCCTGTCTTCCATGCCAGAAGGCGAAGTATGAGGCTATGTTCCCGGGCGGGTTACTTCAGCCCCTACCGATCCCGGATAGCATTTGGGAAGACATTGCGATGGACTTCGACCCCTGCACAGTGTTTCATTGAGTTCGGGAATGAGTGGAGAACAAAAAATATGATGAAAAACTGGATCAATTTTATTTACGTCTAGAATAAATGGTGTTTGAAGTTCTTAAATAATAATTCTTTACTCAGAAGCAATTTTGAAAAGTCTCTTATACGTAGTAATACTCAGACAAATGAAGAAATAGACTTCTCTATATAAACAATATTTGTGCTTCCAGAAAGCCAGATTAAGCTCTCAATCACAATAATTGTCAGATAATAAGTAGGTCTTACAACAATTGCATCAACAGATAAAAGCATGACCTTTGTTTTCTTGGACCATGTATATCTATTACTATTACTGAGCCATGCCAGCACTGCACTATCAAATTCATTAGAGCACTCCATTAAAAAAGTTTACATTGCCATCTTTAAAATTTACAATAAAATAAACTAAATAATAAAAAACATATAATAAACTAAATAAAACTTAAAAAAGGGCAGCACGGTGCACAAAGCATCCCCGCGCAGCGAGGGTCCAGTCCAGGGAAGGGTCACACCAAAGACAACCCTAAACTTTAAATTAAACTAAAATTTAATAAAAAGAAAAAAATTAAATAAAGTAAAATAAATAAAACAGAAATGGGAGAGAAAATAAGTATTGCATGGTAAAAAAAATAATGTCACGATAGAACATATTGTTGTTGTAGACACTATGCATGGGTAACACGAACGCCTGAGACAACCAAAGTACTGATGTCCGCTGTGAATATTATGCATGGAGATCCCATATCCGTTAAGCTAATCAACCTAAGAGTAAAATGTTTGCAGTCATAAACAAACTCTCAGGTGATGATTGGAATGCAATCTTATTATCACATAAACTACTGATGTCACTAAAGCACGGATATCACTCTTTACAAGAAAAGATTAAGGAGAACAAAGAAGTTGAAACAATGAAGAAAAAAAGTCATGGTGGTAAACAGTTGGGCATACCATAGCCTTCCATAGAGATCATTTGCAGGTCACCACCAAAATAACGAGCATATAGGCGGCTGATAGGAAGCCCATAGCCATACCCAGCCATGATTACTCCTTCACTCAATCCTTCGTGGTTTTCATCCAGTGGATTTTTTGCAGTACTGTACAAATAAGTAAATATCTTTGAAAGTCCACTTCTCGCAATACCACCCCCTTCATCTGAAATCTGAGGCATGAGAATATGAAATTGGAAGGAACTACTCAACTTTTGTAAGAAAAGTAAATTTTCTTTCAAAACAAATTTTAATTGGAAATAATCATGTCTTTTCCTCTGAAAAATTTGCATTTGATTATGAATTTTCAGGATAAAAATTAGCTGTAGTTTTCAATATGCAAATGTATGATAACTAAAAAGAACCATAATAGGAAAGTAAAAAAAACATTGTAATAATCAAAAAGTCGAATAGCATACCTTTATAGTCACATCCTCTATACCATCAGCCACTATAATTCTAACAGGAGGAACATCTTTATCAGAAGTCATGAAACGTTCTTGAACAGCACGCAATGAGTTCTTAACCAATTCAAATACCATAAGATGCAGATGTGAAGGAACATACCTGTTTAAGGGTAAAATCAGGTGTATCAATAAAGAAAACTGAGTTAATACCTCAATTTTGAATATAATGTAAAGTTTACCATGTGTAATTTATTCCAGTAGAAGTTAAAAATGTTATATTTTATTTAGATATTAAATATGCAGGCGATAAACATTCGTAACCATATAGTTCAACATTAATAGAAATTCCAAGATGACCATAAAATAAATTTTCAAAAGAAAAGAGTAAAAATTGGTTTGTCCAGCACGATGCAAGCCCCAGCATTTCGCTTGCTAAAAGATGAAGCAATGTTATGATCAAATAAAAACATTTAGCCGATTTAAAAGGCCATACCTAAGCATATTATCCATACATAAATGTAGAATTGCAAAATTTTCAGTTGACAGACATAAATGAATTACCCATAATTAAGTAACAAATAAGCCAAACTCCACAAGACAATTAAGTATCATAAAGTTTTCAAATCAAAGAAATCAAAAATAAAAAAACACATTGAGTAAGTCTTACGCATGAGAACAATCAATTGATCCACAATAAAAGTTATTATGATGTCAACGATAGACTTACGGGAAGGTGAAGTTTGGATCTCCATAGATGTCAACCTTGGGCGCATCTCCATACTCGCGAAAACATATGCTGCGTGCATCATCGCTCGCAGTTTGTGCAATCAGCATAGGGGATATTCTAGTATTTATCTGGCCTATACACCCTGGTTCAGGATCGGGGTCATGCAAGGCCACATGTTGCCCTGATTACCATCAAAAGTAAAATTGGTTATTACAATAAAAAGTTGGGCTTCATCAATATTCTAAGGATATTATTTTCATTAAATTCTTAATTTCCATCAATCTTATAAAGACAATATTCCCATTAAATTCTTTCTTTCAAGAGCATGCACGGCAGTTAATAGAAATTTGAAACAAAGCACAAATTGACGGCAAGAAAAACTATAGAAGATTGATGAAGTGGAAACTCACTAACCTATAAGCATACGAATACCAATCCTTGACATGTAAAAACGATCAAGGAACTGATATATCTCATGTAAATCTTTGAGAACAACAGTAGGATCCAAATCTTTCTTTAGTTGTTGCACGCCCAAAGCCATCGCAGGTACCACATTGTTATGTCTCACTTTGATCATCTTAATCATTTGTGTGAACTCTAGTTCGTCGACTCTATCCTTGATTTCCGGAAACAAGCGAAGGTCGCGGAAAGATTCCAGGTACCAATCTCTGACCTTATTAAGGACAAGTCAAGTAATACTGAGTTACTCCGCGTGATACGCATGTTATGATAGAGCTACCAAATAAAAATAACATTAATACATAAAATGAAAAAGTTGATGATTTATCTTCTAAATTACATGTTTGACAAAGTCAACATGTCAATGTTTCACAACCACATAAATAAGTATTGCATTCATGTTTCCATACCAAATAGAACTGCAAAAATAATCTACACATGCCAAACAAATCTAAAAGTAAATGATCAAAAATCACAATAGGGTGTTTGTCCTGCTGGTAATGCGTCATATCCCAAAAAGAGGGGTCATGGGTTCAACAACAAGGCCTACTAAATAAAAAAACGTGGCTCGACTTTTGAGATTGTAAGACCTTTGTGGACAGAAAATATAGTAAATTGTAATTACTTCAGTGTAAATACTTTTGGAGTAAACTAGATATATGTGAATTATATTTAAACAATCAAATAGAAATTTTTTAGGGAAACAAGCCTACAAGGTGAAGCATGAGGAAGGCGGTGGTCCTAAAAGAATTATGCTGCCCTTCCAACAAAAGCGTCAACAGCGCCTCCGCTTCCAAATTCCGACATATGGCTTGGTCCGAGATTCCGATGTTCACAACCACCGGAGTTGCACAAGCACACAAAATATCAGCTGGATTAAGAATGAATATGAAAGTATTGCAGCAAAGAGAAAGTACCAAAAAGTGAAAGCAGAATAATCTGAGGAAAAGAGAAGTTGTAGCTGAGAGAGAAATAAATAATCGTGCTCTCGCAAGCGCCATGTCCAACCAAATTTAAGACCGTAAGAAAAATAACAGCGAAGAGCTAAAACGTTAAATTGGCTTAGTAAAAATTGAAGTAAAATGGGTGCAAAAACAGTACTTCCATTCAGAAATCTCCCAATCAAATATCTCACATACCCAAACCCAGGCCTGTGGGAGGGCGCTTCACGGAATCTTCTCGCAGCTATCTCAGTAAAGGATAGTATGATGGAGGGTATATAAGGAGAAGAAAGAAAACTCCGGAGACAATGTGAGCAAATAGAAAACTAATTAAGGAAAGCACCATTTTGATTTGCTTTTCAGCATTTTAATGTTGTTGGTAGGAAACTCTGAGTCACACTAATGGCTAGTGTACTCTTACATACTACCAACGACTCTAGTCATCCGCAGCTAAGACCCTGACTTCACTGTGAAGATCCTCCGCAGAAGAAGAGAAATCTCCCCCACAATAGTCAGGTTGGCACGGAAATGTTTTTCAGCTTTCCTAGATAGGATTATTTTCCAACAAAATCTTCCACAAAACAACAATTATAGAACAGATGATAAAAAAAACATGCAAAAAGGATGAGAAAATTCAACTAACATGGAATGGCAAGAAATCCCAAGAAACATATTGAGGGGAGACATTCTTTGGAGTGGTATTGAGAAAATATATGATAAACAAATAGAAATCTATTCATGCAATTTTCACTCATTTAAGTTGAAATTTGAAATGATCAAATTGGAAGTGTTCTAAAAACCAAATAGGTCAACAAACATTGAACCAAATAGTCAATTCAACGGATCACAGAAATAAATCAACCACATTGAACCAAATAGTCAATTCAAAATTTAGGTCAAACTACATTCAACTATTTAAAGAAATAAATCAACTTATAATCCGCGTTCTCAAGTTTCTGATAACCAATGAGCCCTAAAAAACCATGTCAAAAAACTAAATATAGAATCACGGAAGAGCCGGCAAGAATAAGCGGATGAATGAATAAACCTTGAGAACGGCGGGCTTTTGGGACAAGCCGAAGGGCAAATTCTCGAGCTCGATTGCCCTCCTGGCGATTCGTATGGGGAGCTCCTTGTGGAGGAATTGTGCCGAAATTAGGAGGTTCTTCTCGGTGGGCCTTGAACCGAACTCCATCATGTACTTGAGGTTAACCCCAGTCTGCCTCATCGATCCCCATCTCTGCACTTCCTCCTTCAGTGACTTGCAGAAATTCTCCGACGCTTTCTTCAAAGCCATGAGGAAACCCTTCTCCGGCTCCAAATGGACAGAGGAGCGGATGGGGAGATGAAGAAATACACAGCTCGGGAAAGAGACAGTGACATGCAGAGTGCCGCCTGTGTGTGAAAGTGTGGGAGAGGCGAAAAGCTGAGAGTGAGGTGATCATATATGTGGCCTGGATTTATCAAAAAATTTGGGCTCCATGTTTTTGTCATTTTGCATTTCATAATTATCTTATTTAGGCACTTTGCATCCCGAATTTTAAAATCGACACTTTGCACTCCTTAATTTCATATTTTTTGCACTTTGCATCCAAAGGCTGAAATTTCAGGGGTTTTTAGGTCTGGACATCATCCAAAATGCTCATTTTGGCACTTTAATACCTCTAAAATTACAGTCTTCGGGTGCAAAGTGTCCAAAAACTGAAATTAGTGAGTGCAAAGTTCCAATTTTAAAATTACAAGTGCAAAGTGTCAAAATATGATAATTCGGGGTTGCAAAGTGTCAAAATTTGTCATTTGATATTAAAGTTTAGGGTAAAGTACCTGTGACACCTCTATGATGGAGAAGAATGACATTTGACAAGCTTCAAATTTTAAAAGGACTTGTAATTCCTAATTCCTCATAAACAAGACATTTGATCCCTACAAATTCTTTTGACAGGGGGTCAAATATCTCGGTATTGAACTCTTTTTAAAACTTACAGGGGCCAAATGTATTTCATCTAAAATATTGTGGTGCCATCAATACTTGACCTTAAAGTTTAAGGCTCTGTTTGATGTTATTAACTAGAGTTTGTGATTATTATCTTTTATGTACAAACTAGAATTCTTTTCTTGGTGCGGATCATAACCGTTGTTTATAGGATTCTTCATGGGTTTTCCGAACCAAGCTAAAGAAGTTAAGCACCCGCGCAAGAAGGGACACGCAAGAGAGCACACCCGCACAACACGCACACGTGCTGCGCTTGCGTGCCCTCCTTGCACGGGTGCTTGATTTTGAAAAAATGATTGTATCACCAATTTTCAGAAAATGATCGTAACAGAGCGACGTCATTCGTCAGCACAAATTCCGCTCTGGCGCAATTACCACCATATCCTTCCAGAAAACTATAAATATGTCTTCAGGCCTTCATTTTGAGGGGAAGGAACTCCATAGTCTAAGAGAGCTTTGTCGTTTTCCGGCGAAAACATGAGACTTAAATCGTTCCTCCACTCATAACTCGCTCTGCTCCCTCTCTAGGCCGTCAAGCTTGCAACGCTCAACGCTGCAAAGACTTGTCATCTCTTCGGACGAACACTCTCATCCAA
>CM077089.1:158062112-158150198 GCA_039513925.1 Platanthera zijinensis | reverse complement strand
CGCCGCCCGCCGCCCGCATCCCTCCACCCGCCGCCTCGCCGCCTACCCGTCGCTCCTCGGTTATCCACCGTCTTCTCACTACCGAGCTACTGGCTGCCGTCCGATCACTATAACAGTAACCACCCACTAAATCACCAAGTTAGTGGGGCGCCATAACCACCTCTCTTCCTCTCGGAGCTAAAAAAAGAGTCTCAAACCTCCTCATTTCTCATCTATTTGCTCGGTATCTTCTTCCTTATCAGGCCGAGCTCTGCCAAACTCCTCCTCAGGTCATCTTCAAGCCGCTTACGAGCCGAGGAATGCCCAAGTCCTCAAGTGCGCAGAGAAGGGAAGAAGACGACCACCACCAGCACTCAAGCACATCAGCACCAAGTTAGCATTTAGCACTCCATCGGCACAGCGGGTTTGCCTGTTGCGAGTCTGAATTCTCTCTCATCTCCAAGTTGCAACGAGGAGCGGTCTGTCACCCTCGATTTCCTAAAATTTTGTAACCACAACCTGATAGTGGACTTTGACCGGCAAAGATGCGGTCACGTGGTTTTTTATAGTTTAGGGGTTTTTCCATGTTAAAACCTCTTGTGTCAACTCTCTCTTTTCATTGACTGTGTGCGCGCTCGACCGTCCCGAGAGCTAATGTAATGCCCGATTTTTTGATGTTATTATTTGATTTGTGTCGTCATATTTATGACGTCAGGGCATTACCCTTTTTGCATTTTGTTGACGGCGCTGCACCGTTTCTACGTTTTGCGTCTGTTGGGTCTGTTTGACCGGATTTTGGGGATTTTGATTGAATTGAATGCTTTCCTTGGTCTAAAGGATGAAGTTTTGAGGCTTTGTTTGACTTGCCCAGTTTTATTGCGATCCGAGCATTTTGGAGTCTTGGCGTGTGTTTGGATTTTTTTGATGATTTTTGCTTATGTAAGCATTTGATGATAGTGTCTCAGGAATGGCGCGTCGGATTCTAGGGTTTTCTCTCCTGCTAAATTTTTAGAGTCGACATTTTATCCCAGAATTAAAGACAATCTGAATTCTCGAATTTATCCTGTTTAGTTCTCGAGAAGATCTGGAGTTCTCGAGAAAACCCTTGTTGTTCTCGAGTAATGCTTGCCTTCCTTCTCGAGAAGTTCTATTATTCCTCGAGAAGCTCTCGAGAAATCTTCCTTAGTTCTCGAGAAGTCTTACCTTGTTTTTGAAAAGCCTTATGTCTGTTTTGATTCTCGGGAAGCCCTCTTTAAGGATAGTTTTTCGTCGAGCGAAGGCGGGAGTTGATTTTTCTGGGTGCTGTCTGGACTTTGTCTGAGCTTCGAGCTGAGATCGACGATCGTCGAGCTGAGGTCGACGAAAGTCGATCGAAGGTCGACGATCATCGAGCTAAGGTCGACGAAAGTCGAGCGGAGCTCGACGAAAGTTGAACGTGAGGCGCTGTCTGAGTTTGTCTTAGCGTCGAGTGGAGCTCAATGAAGCGTCGAGCGGGCTTTTTTCTTGTGTTCGACGAACTTCGACCGGAAATCGTCGAACGAGTTTTTGGGTTCGACGAACTTCGAGCAGAATTCGTCAAACGGAGTTGTTCTCGAGAAGAATCTTCTTGTTCTCGGGAGAGGCGGTCAAGTACTCGAGTAGTCTTGAGTCATTCTCGAGTAATGCTTACCCATTACTCGAGAAGTCTTCTTATTTCTCGAGAAGCTCTCGAGAAATTTTCCTCTTGTTCTCGAGAAAACGATGGTTGTTCTCGAGATGTCCAGTAGTCTTTTCTCGAGATAGTCCCTTTTAGTACTCGAGAAGAATGTTTTGGTTCTCGAGAAGTATTTTCTAGTCCTAGAGAAAACCCATGTCTTCTTCTCAGAAATCGGTTCAGCCGACCCCGGTTCATTCTTCTAAGTGTAAAGATTTTTATATTATATTTATTATATATGTATAAATATGTATACCCTACTTTTTCTTTCTCCTTCATCTAGACCAAACTTTTGTTCATTTTTCCTGAACCAGAGCGGCGTGAGCGAGCGAGAGAGTTTTTCCGTGATTCTTCCGGTGGCCGCCGACGGTGCTCCGGTGCTCGAAATTTCCAACCGATCATAGATCTGAAAAGCTCTCAGCGAGAGCTTCTCCATCATGGTAAAATCTTCCCCATTTCTTGAGTTTCTCTCGTTAGAGTTTTTGGCCCTAACCTCTATTTCAGCCAATTTTGTTCAGATTTCGACTTCTCTCTCCTTCTTGAGCCCCGATATACGACAAGGAGTGATTTGGAGAGTTTTTTCCGGTGAAACCAAGGCAAGTGGTGATTTTCCCTTTTCCCTCTCCCTTCTAATCTTGATGATAACTGTTAATCTCATTTTCTTCAACCTTTCTGCACTATTGTCATTTCAATTTGTAGATATGTTTAATCTGTCCTTGGAATCCACTTGAATTTATAAGATCCTTGTCATGATAATTTAACCTTGTAGCGTTGTAGTGATTGATGGATGTTAAATTTGTGTGAACAGAAAACAAGAGACCGAAAATTTGGAGTAACAAAATTTTTATTATCCAAAAAGATCTATATTACATAGGTATGACCTTCCTTTTATAGAATGGAGGAGAGAAGAGAGATTACAAATAAGCAATGTGTGACTAATAATTACAGGAACAAGTATTTATACAAGCCGCACTGTTATACTAACCGCACGACAACTACAAGGTGGAGAAGACAACCTGCCAATATCTTCAAGTTGCCATTGACAAGCCGCCAGACTGCCAGAAACCAACCAACAATAGCCCGGCTACCAAGTCGCTGAGAGAAGCCGCCAGACCGCCAGACACCAACCAGCAAACAGCCTGGCTACCAAGCTGTTAGGAGAAGCCGCCAGACCGCCAGACAAACCGCCAGACAGCCCGGTCTCCAAATTGCAACACTCCCCCCTCAAGCTGGAGCATAGATATCAATCATGCTCAGCTTATCGCAAATGTGAAACAAGGAAGCGGACACCGGCTTGGTGAAGATATCTGGCAACTCGTTGTCGGAAGTGACGAACGGAGTACAAATCTGTTTCTTCAAAATCTCTTCTTGAATAAAGTGACAGTCGACCTCTATGTGTTTTGTTCTCTCATGAAATACCAGATTTTTGGAGATGTATATTGTGGGCTTGTTGTCGCAGAACATAGGAAGATGATAGTTGTAGATCTCTCCTATGTCAAACATGAGAGCTCGTAACCACTTTAACTCGCATGTGCTCGACGCCATACTATGATATTCCGCTTCTGTACTAGACCTGGAGACAACATACTGTTTATTACTCTTCCAGCTCACGAAATTTCCTCCAACAAATGTGCAAAAGCCTAATGTTGCCTTGCGTCTCCTTTATCATCATCATAGCTTGAATCTGAGTAGTACGCTTCAACCCTCAAGTGATCATTCTTCTAAAAAAGCAATCCTTTCCCTACTGCTGCTTTAACATTCTCTAATATCCTCAGGGCAGACTATAGATGGCACTCCCTAGGAGCTTGCATGGATTGGCTAACCTGCCTACAACATTGGAGATGTCGGGTCGGGTCACCGTGAGATAAATGAGTTTTCTCACCAGACGCCGGTACCTCGTAGTATCGGATAGAGGAGGCGGATCATCTATCCAAGTTTTGTCTTCTCCAATAACCATGGGACATCTGGCAGGTTTAGCACCAGTCAACCCTGCCTCTTTTAATAATCAAGAGCATACTTCCGTTGGGAGAGAACCAAAGAGTTGGGCTTCTGAGCGATTTCAATCCCAGAAAGTATTTGGGGGAGATCATATCCTTAGTGACCAGGTGTTGCCAGAGGTGTTTCTTTGTCAAAGCTACCCCAGTCTGGTCATCGCCAGTTGGAAGAAGAATATCATCCACATATACAGCAACAACCACCATAGCAGAGGAGGTTTTGCGGATGAATAATAAGGAGTGATCGACTGAACTTCTTACAAAACCAATGGCCACAATAATGTCGTTGAACTTGTCAAACCAAGCCCGAGGGCTTTGCTTTAGGCCATAGATGGCTTCTTCAGATGGCATACTCATGTCTCCCCCTAAGCAACATACCTAGGAGGTTGCTCCATGTAAATGTCCTCCTGAAGATCACCATAGAGAAAGACATTCTTGACATCCAGATAGGAAATGGGTCAATCCTTGTTGACAGCCACAGAGAGAAGAATCTGAATGGTGCTGAGACGAGCAACGGGAGAAGTGTCAAAGTAATCAACACCATAAGTCTGAGTAAAGCCTTTGGCGACCAGGCGGGCCTTGTATCGATCTACGATGCTGTCCGGACGGAACTTCACAACGAATACCCAATGACAGTGTTGGGTATTGTATCCACAATGTACCTGATTTGAAGAAGCCCCTGAACAAGCTAAGTTGAATAGATAGTGTATTTGATGTTTTTCTTCAAGTTGTGTTTGCAGTTATTCCACGCTAAGTACACACCAATGTCAGGGTGCAGTAGGACAATATACACGGGTCTGCGCGACGTAATCCCTCGTTGAGCAGATCAGTGTGTTGGCCTACGTGTACTCTCTCTATTGGAGTGTACTTACTTTCAAGTACATGACTGAGAAAGATCAAGAGCAGACAAGGAGCAAGGATGGGTCAAAGACCAGCTCACGGGAAGTTGGACGAAAATTTGTCTAAGGATAAGTCGACGAGAATCACTATGTGATTCTCACCGATTCGACGGGAATCACTAGTGATTCTCGCCGATTCGACGGGAAACACTAGTGATTCTCGACGAATCGTCGGGAATCACTAGCCGATTCTCGTCGAACGCATCTGGGTGACTCAACGCCTTCAAGAATTCTGCTAAGTCAGAATCGGCGAGAATCACCCGGCTGTCTCAACGCCCGCCCCGAATTCTGCTAAGGCAGGATCGGCAAGAATCGCTAAGTGATTCTCGCCGAATCGTCGAGAATGACTTTGCATTCTCGACGATTCGTCGAGAATCAACTGTGACTCTCGCCGACTCTTTCCGTTTGGCCATCTCTTCAGCTAGAATTCTGCTGAGTAGAATTCGGCGAGAATCGTAGGTGAATCTCGCCGATTCGTCGAGAATCACCTATGATTCTCGCCGAATTTATCTTAGACGATTTTCGTTGGCTCGCTGGACCGGACCAAGTATTCACGCACTGTTTTGAACCGGACTTAGGGTTTCTACTGGTGGGGCCCACAACGGTCATAATGTATGACCTACTGTATAAATACTGTTGTATTTCGAACAATACGGGCATCCATACACGAAAAAGAAAACCGAGCCGCCGACTTGACCTAACGCATAACGGACTTCTTTCCGCCACCGTCACCGCTCGGAAGTTCATCGCCGCCGCTGATCTTGAATCGAACTTGATCTCCCGGCATTAGAAGCTTAGCCAAGCAACGCGTCTCACATGTCTATCTTGAGATCCTTTGTCTCTTGGTTTGTTGATCGGGAATACCTTCCCTATCCGAATCGATTGAGACGATTGATCCAAGGAAGATCGTTGGTAGACCTTGCTAGCTTTGCTATGAAGGTTGGATCTCCAAAGCTTTGCCGCCTCACTTCTTGCCGCCGCCAATTCCGAAAGCTCAGCCGCCGCACTTCTTGTCGCCGCCGGTTTCGGGGAGATTCTCTCTAAGAGAGCACTTAGGTCGTGGACTCTTCGACTTATTCAAGAACGCAACGTCGAACAAAGAGGGACACCAAGGGCTCCAAAAGTAGTTTGTATTTTATACATTCAAGTTTTTCTTTTGTTATAAAGGAACATTGGTTCCTCTATGTAAGGGTTGGGTGCAACCCATGGTGGAGGAGTGGTGACTCCTTCGTGTGGAAGAGTTACTTCCATAGTGTGAGGATTGGTTTTCAATCCTGTTGGTGTAGTGACCGAGTCGTCCCTTGTTGGGAGATCGGTCGAAGGGGAGAGTGGACGTACCCAGATCGGGGAACCACTATAAATTGCCTGTGTCTTTCTGTGCTGTGTTGTTTTGTTTATTTGTGCAGGTATAATTTTAATTCCGCAAAAACGCTGCAAGACACCTATTCCCCCCCCCCCCATAGGTGAAGGTAGTTGGCACTAGGTGGACTTCTAAGTGGTATCAGAGTCAGGTTACTCATCAAAGAGGTTAACACCTCGAGTAAGTTCCTGCCACTAGTGTCAAGAAGTAGGGAGATATCTACTATGGACGGACTAAAGTACTCAGGCAAGATCCCAGTGTGAACCAGGCTAAACTTTCCTATCTGGAAGGAAAGGATTAGATTTTACATGGAAGCAGTCGACCCCCGACTCTTCATGATCGTGGAGGAGGGACCTTATATTCCCACCAAGGCCTCCTCCCTTGATCCTACCAAACTGGTGCCTAAGAAGCTATCTGAAATGGACAAGGACGTGATGGTGTTGGTTGGACTCGACAAGAAAGCACAGAACATTCTGGTAAGCGCAGTCGATGACTCTATGATGCAGAACTTCTGCAACTGCAGGACAGCCAAGGATATCTGGAACTTCCTGATTATCCTGATGGAGGGCACAGATGAAGTGAGGGATGATCGGAGATCCCTCCTGAACCAGAAATATGAGGCCTTCAGGCAGTGGCCCAAGGAAGATATCGGAGTTACCTTCGAGAACTTCCTCAAGATCGTCAATGCTCTCAAGGGTTATGGAAGAGTGTTCACTGATGGTGAACTTAATGATAAATTCCTTAGGTCCCTTACTAAGGAATGGGACACGAAGATCTGCGCCATCCGAGAGTTTGGCAGACTAGCAGAAACTGATCCTCAGATACTTTTTGGGAAGCTCATGTCCTATGAGCTCCAGTTGAACACGAGGAAAGCAGAAGAAGAAGCAGAGAAAGCCGTAGCCAAGGAAAAGACTGTGGCCCTAAAAGCCATTCACTCTAGGAAGGGCAAGGGTGTGGCTTCATCCCGTGCGGGGAAAAAGGGTGAGGAGGAAGACTCTGAGCCATGCTCCTCCGGCTCAGAGTTGTCTGAGGAAGATTTCTCCCTCATCACCCGAGAATTCAAGAAGTTCCTCAAGTTGAGGAATCAAAGAAAGAGAGACGGCTCCTCCTCCAAGCTTCAGAAGAAGAACTATTCTTCTGACAGGTATGCATCTAAACCGAACAAACATCGCTCTGCTGACATCATCTGTTTTGGATGCAATAAGCCAGGACACGTCGTGGCTGACTGCCAACAAGGCAGGAAAGATAAGGGGAAGGGAGAGGAGCACATGTCCGTTAGAGATAAAAAGAAGGAGAGAATCTACATCGCAAAGAAGCCAAAGACACTGAGTGAATCTGACACTTCAGACACCAGTGATGATGAGGAAGCCTATTTTGGGCTAATGGGTCGCTCGAACTCGGAAGGAGAATGCCCCCAATTTACTGGGAAGGTAAAAGATCACACCCCTCTCTCCGACTCTGACTCTAATCCTGAGTCTCAGAATGATGATCTCGAGGATAGCCCTTTTGCCCGAGAAGCTGAGCTCCTCGATAAGTATGAGCTTCTGCTCAATACTTTCGAGGAGTGCCGCAAGAGATTGAAGGCTCAGAAAAAGGAAGTTAAATTCCTTAAGGGTGAGGGTGTATCCCTAAGGGAAGAGATCACTAGCTTGATCTCTCTCCGACAGGAGCACCTGGACCTAACTTCTAAGCACTCAGAGTCTCTAAGGCTCCTTGATCTTAAGCAGAAAGAAATCAACAAGTTGGAAGAGCAACTTGCGGCTGAAAGGAAGATTGTTAAAAGCTTCTCCATGCCAAAAACTATTCTTCCACTGGTTGATACCTTCTCCGCTCAGGCCAAGGGAGCTAGCTTGGGGCATATAGGGGTGTCTGGTGTCTCATCCAGGAGAAACAGGAACCAGAGAAGGAATAAGGCTACTAAGAAGTCCTCGGCTGCTGAAAAGGGAAAGGCCCCACTCAGTCCGATTGCATTCAGAAAGCCTAGCTTTCCCTGCAACCAGCATGACTTTGAGTCAACGTACGGTCATCACTTCAAGCCCTCGGTTAAAAAGCCAAAGAGCCGTTATGATGGTTGGACCTTTCCCCGCAACTACGCAGAGAGTGTCTTCAAGGCACCTTATGAGGAAATCCACATGGAGGATTATGGTCACTTCTCTAGCGGCCATAATAGGAAGCAGACAGCAAAGGCTAAGCCTGTTGCACTGAGAAATCAGGAGGTGAAGAAAACATGTGACTGCTGTCATCATGATGCCTCCACCTCCAGATCCAAGGCCCCGGCTGGACCCACCATTCCAAGGGTAAAGAAGGTGCCTAGGAGAAAGTACAACAGGTTCGACTGTTAGTGCTGTGGCAAAGTTGGTCACTTTGCCATGGATTGCTGGTTTAATCCGAGGAATAACGAGACTTCTCAAGTTGGCAATGCGAGGCAGACCACTCGTAGGGCTAACCATCCGAGGGGGAGCATGCTAACGAGGAATCTAGGACCCAAGTTCGATTGGGTTCCTAAGGGAAACTAATTCTGTTTTGCAGGAATGTCCAAAGGCCACCAAAACTCTCATATGGTACTTGGACGGTGGATGCTCCCGGCATATGACCAGGACAAGAAGTCTGCTGCGTGATTACTCTCCAGTCGAGAATGGACCCAAAGTCATCTTTGGGGGATCAGATCGAGGAGTCACCAGAGGTTACGGTATGATTTCCAACGGTATAATTTCTATCACCGACGTGGCTTATGTTGAAGGGTTAAATCATAACCTGATCAGTGTAAGTCAGTTATGTGATAAAGGTTATGACGTTAAGTTCTGCAAGGATAAATGCCTGATAATATCGTGAACTTCTTCGGAGACGGTATTAACAGGCATTAGGAGCAGAAATATCTTCTGTTTAGATTTTCTTAGTTTAGATTCATCTACCCCCATATGCCTAGTAGCAACAGGCAGTGCATCTCTTTGTGAACAATAGCACAAGAGATTGACACATATTAATTTCAAGACAATTAGTATGTTGTTTTCTAAAACTTAGTAAGGGATGCTCCCATCATTAAGTGCATCAAAGATAGCCCCTGTCCTGCATGCCAGAAGGGCAAACAGACTCGGGCTACCTTTAAGGGCATCGTTGACAAAGACTCCTCCAGATGTCTTTATCTTCTGCATATGGACTTGTTTGGTCCAATGCAAGTTCATAGCTTGGGAGGCAAGTCTTATACGCTAGTGATTGTTGATGATAACTCTCGGTTCACTTGGGTGTTCTTTTTAAAACGCAAGTCTGATACGTTTGACATCTTCACCAGTTTTGTCAAGCAGATTCAGAACGAACTTAACTGCTCGGTGGTCAAAATCAGAAGTGACCATGAAACAGAGTTCGAGTCTGGTGTTATGACAGAGTTCTATGAAGAACTTGGTATCTTTCATGAGTTTTCCTCCCCGCGCACTCCTCAGCAGAATGGAGTTGCGGAGAGGAGAAATAGAACGCTCATTGAAGCCTGCACGACAATGTTGAATGACGCTTCTCTCCCAGAATACTTCTGGGCAGAGGCTGTCAATACGGCCTGTCATGTACAAAACCGGGCCTTGATCAACAAAAGTCATCATAAGACGCCTTATGAGCTACTGAAAGGCAGGAAACCAACCATGTCCTATTTTAGGATCTTTGGCTGCAGATGCTATGTACTAAATAACGGAAAGTACCCGCGCACTAAGTTTGGTGAAAAATGCTTCGAAGACATATTTATGGGCTATAGTAGCCATAGACGGGCATATAGGGTCTTCAATAAGAAAACCCTAGCGGTAGAGGAATCTATAAATGTGGTATTTGATGAAGGAAGCTTGCTTAACATTAATTCTTCCAGTGGTCTTCTTGAAGATGCAGGTAGAAGAATTGAACAGCTTAGTCTCGATGAGACTGCTAAAGATGCAACTCTCAAGTACGTCAAAGTCTCCACCACAACACCTACCGGAGATGATGACGGTCAGAATGGTGTTGTCCTCCCTGAAGAGGAAGGAGCCCCAGAAAATGTTAGAGCTCCAGATGCTAGATTGCTAGAGCTTCGTCACGTGAGGAATCATCCCAGAAATCAAATCATCGGAGATCCCCGTGACGGTGTCAGAACTCGCCGAGGTACAATTAACGAGATTCTGCATTTTAGCTTTCTGTCACAGGTTGAGCCAAAGAAGTTTGACGAAGCGAACAAGGATGCATCTTGGATCTTAGCCATGTAAGATGAACTGCATCAATTTGAACGATGCAATGTCTGGACGCTGGTTCCCAGACCAAAGGGGCAGAACGTGATTAGCACAAAGTGGATCTTCAGAAACAAACTGGATGAACACGATGTTATCATCAAGAACAAGGCCAGGCTGGTGGCTCAAGGATACAGATAAGAGTAGGGGATCGACTTCGACCAAACGTTTGCACCGGTTGCAAGGCTCGAGGCGATCAGATTGTTCCTAGCATATGTCTCTCACAAAAGATTCACAGTCTATCAGATGGATGTGAAATCGGAATTCTTAAATGGCAACCTGAAAGAGGAAGTATATGTCGCACAACCCCCAGGTTTTGTTAATCCGACTTATCCCAATCATGTATATTTTCTTAATAAAGTTTTATATGGCTTAAAACAAGCTCCTCGAGCTTGGTATGAGACTCTGTCTAGTTTTCTTCTTGAGAACAAGTTCTCTAGAGGAAAAATAGATAAGACATTGTTTCTTAGGGAAGTCAAAGGCAAGATCTTGTTAGTGCAAATCTATGTCGATGACATTATATTCGGCTCAACGGATAACAATCTTTGCAAAAAGTTTTCTAAACTTATGCAAGGAAAGTTTGAAATGAGCAGTATGAGAGAGCTAAAGTATTTCTTAGGACTTCAAGTGAAACAGTCTGAGGATGGAATCTTCATTTCTCAGACGAAGTTCACAAATGAACTCCTCAAGAAATTCGGTATGGAGAATGCAACCTCTATGAGGACTCCAATGGGATCTACTATGTCTCTGGATAAGGATGAGAAAGGGAAACCTTTTGATGAAACCAAATACAGAAGCATTATTGGATTCCTGCTCTACCTTACTGCAAGTAGATCGGATATTATGTTCTCCACATGCGTTTGTGCCAGATATCAGGTGAACACTAAGGAATCTCACTATGTTGCTGCAAAGCGAATTCTTAGATACCTTAAGGGTACACCTAATCTTGGCTTGTGGTACCCGAGAAACAATGATGTCGAGCTAATAGGCTTTTCAGATGCTGATTTTGCAGGAAGCAGGGATGATAGGAAAAGCACTTCTGGGACGTGTCAATTCCTCGGAAGAAGGCTTATATCATGGAATAGTAAGAAGCAGAATTGTGTTGCAACCTCCACAGCTGAATCTGAATACATCTCAGTAGGCAGCTAATGCGCACAACTTCTATGGATCAGAAATCAGCTAGCAGACTATGACCTTCAGTTCAAAGAAGTACCAATGTACTGCGACTCCTCAAGTGCTATAGCCATTGCGAATAATCCCGTGTCGCACAGCAGGACGAAGCATATTGAAGTGTGTTACCACTTCATTCGGGAGCATGTGGAAAACAAGGACATCTCTCTCTGCTATGTCCCTATGGATAAGCAGATTGCAGATATTTTCACAAAGCCCCTAGACGAGGCCAAGTTCAGTCTCTTCAAAACTGAACTAGGTATGCTAAACTATGAAGAATGAAGACTACAGAGGCTCCTGGCTCTTGGATATAGGGGGAGCATCCGCAAGGAACTCAAGAGTAAGCACAGATGCAAGATCTGAGGGGGAGCATGTCAGCATGTGGCTCCAAATGAAGTCCCAGATTTGCAGAAGCCGAAAAGGGGGAGATTACCCTCTCGGCTAAGGCTAAGGTAGCTTCAGGCTAAGGTAGCTTCAAGTATGCTCTCAGGAAAGTGGTAATGAATTTCACTCTCAACTGAATTCTTAATTTATGATTTTCATTCCCATATGTTCTATTCACCTTAGCTTGTAGGGTTTAGGCTTCTTCAAATAGGGGGAGATTGTTGGGTATTGTATCCACAATGTACCTGATTTGAAAAAGCCCCTGAACAAGCTAAGTTAAATAGATAGTGTATTTGATGTTTTTCTTCAAGTTGTGCTTGCAGTTATTCCATGCTAAGTACACACCAATGTCAGGGTGCAGTAGGACAATATACACGGGTCTGCGCGACGTAATCCCTCGTTGAGCAGATCAGTGTGTTGGCCTACGTGTACTCTCTCTATTGGAGTGTACTTACTTTCAAGTACAAGACTGAGAAAGATCAAGAGCAGACAAGGAGCAAGGATGCGTTAAAGACCAGCTCATGGGAAGTTGGACGAAAATTAGTCTAAGGATAAGTCGACGAGAATCACTATGTGATTCTCGCCGATTCGACGGGAATCACTAGTGATTCTCGACGAATCGTCGGGAATCACTAGCCGATTCTCGTCGAACGCATCCGGGTGACTCAATGCCTTCAACGCCTTCAAGAATTCTGCTAAGTCAGAATCGGCGAGAATCACGCGGCTGTCTCAACGCCGCCCCGAATTCTGCTAAGGCAAGATCGGCGAGAATCGCTAAGTGATTCTCGACGATTCGTCGAGAATCAACTGTGACTCTCGCCGACTCTTTCCATTTGGCTATCTCTTCAGCTAGAATTCTGCTAAGTAGAATTCGGCGAGAATCGTAGGTGAATCTCGCCAATTCGTCGAGAATCACCTATGATTCTCGCCGAATTTGTCTTAGACGATTTTCGTTGGCTCGCTGGACCGGACCAAGTATTCACACACTGTTTTGAACCGGACTTAGGGTTTCTACTGGTGGGGCCCACAACGGTCATAATGTATGACCTACTGTATAAATACTGTTGTATTTCGAACAATACGGGCATCCATACACGAAAAAGAAAACTGAGCCGTCAACTTGACCTAACGCATAGCGGACTTCTTTCCGCCGCCGTCACCGCTCGGAAGTTCGTCGCCGCCGCTGATCTTGGATCGAACTTGATCTCCCGGCGTTAGAAGCTTAGCCAAGCAACGCGTCTCACGTGTCTATCTTGAGATCCTTTGTCTCTTGGTTTGTTGATCGGGAATACCTTCCCTATTCGAATCGATTGAGACGATCGATCCAAGGAACATCGTTGGTAGACCTTGCTAGCTTTGCTACGAAGGTTGGATCTCCAAAGCTTTGCCGCCGCACTTCTTGCCGCCGCCAATTCCGAAAGCTCGGCCGCCGCACTTCTTGCTGCCGTCGGTTTCGGGGAGATTCTCTCTAAGAGAGCACTTAGGTCGTGGACTCTTCGACTTATTCAAGAACGCAACGTCGAACGAAGAGGGACACCAAGGGATCCAAAAGTAGTTTGTATTTTATACATTCAAGTTTTTCTTTTGTTGTAAAGGAACGTTGGTTCCTCTGTGTAAGGGTTGGGTGCAACCCGTGGTGGAGGAGTGGTTACTCCTTCGTGTGGAAGAGTTACTTCCTTAGTGTGAGGATTGGTTTTAAATCATGTTGGTGAAGTGACCGAGTCGTCCCTTGTTGGGAGATAGGCCGAAGGGGGAGAGTGGACGTACCCAAATCAGGGAACCACTATAAATTGCCTGTGTCTTTCTGTACTGTGTTGTTTTGTTTATTTGTGCAGGTATAATTTTAATTTCGCAAAAACACTGCAAGACACCTATTCCCCCCCCCCCCATAGGTGAAGGTAGTTGGCACTAGGTGGACTTTTAAGCAACGACAGTCAACCACATCAGTGCCCAAAGTGGGAGGAACAAGGGTTCATATACCCCTTTCAGTGAGGGTAGCAATTTACTCATCCATGACAGTCTTCCAATGAGGAATAGTAGGAGATTCCTGGTAGGTGCGGGGAGTGGCAGTGGCAGAGATAGCTAAGACAAACGCCCTGCAAGGAGTTAGACGATCATAGGAAACAACAGTAGCTAGCGGGTGTTGGGTACACGTCGCACCCCTTTGCAAAGAGTAATGGGAAGATCCAGGTCAGTGTGTTCCTCAGTTTCTGTGACATCCGTGGCGGAGAGAGCTGGCTCGAAAGTAGAGAGTGACGGTTGCGGAGAGAAGGGAGATATCTCGGGAGGTGGACACGGTGGAGGAGATGGTGGAGACGGTGGAGGTGGTGGAATTTCGGCAGGTGTAGAGGGGACGGAAGGGGTGGTATGAGAAGTAGGAACATCAGGAGAAGAAGATGAGTCGTGAGAGAAGTAGGATGCGTTTTCAAAGAATATGACATCCGCAGTGACGAACTGCTTGCTGGCAACCGGGTCAAAGCAACAATAACCTTTCTGAGTGGTAGAGTACCCAAAAAGACACATTTGGTGGCCCGTGGTGAGAGTTTGTCACGGGTGGCTGAGGGAGAGTGCACAAAGGTTGTGCACCCAAAGACAAGCAGAGGGAGAGGAAACAGATCCTTCCCCGGATAGAGAATGGAGAAGGACATTTTGTCGTGGAGAACAGTGGAGGGAATGCGATTGATAATATAGCAGGAGATGAGAACAGCATAGCCCCAATAGGAGCGAGGAACCTGCATTTGAGTCAGCAGAGTGCGCGCGACATCAAGTGGGTGACGGTTTTTGCGTTCTGCCACGCCATTTTGCTGTGAGGTATAGACACAGCTAGTTTGATGAACAATACCATGTTCCACATAGAAAGAGGAAAACTCATGACTATGATATTCTTTTGTATTATCAGAGCGAAAAATTTTAACAGAGACATCAAATTGATTCTTAATCATAAAATAAAAAGATTTCCATACATTAAATAATTCAGAGCGATTTCTTAAGAGATACACCCAAGTACATTGGGAGAAATCGTCAATAAAAGTTACAAAATATGAACTACCCCGACCTATGGTGAGGGTAGGAGCAGGTCCCCAGATATCAGGGTGAACTAGATCAAACAGTTGGGAAGATCCACGACCTTGCTTAGGTGAGAAGGAAGAGCGGTGATGCTTGCCAAGCTGACATGTGTCACAGTTGAGGGGAGAACTCTGCGGAGGAAGGTGGGGCAAAAGTTGACGAAGAAGTCGTGGAGGAGCGTGAGCAAGACGAAGGTGCCACTAGAGAAGATCAGTAGAGGAGGAGGAGAAAGCGGACAGTGCGAAAATGTTGTCGAGGAAGTAGAGGCCGCCGCTCTCAGTCCCAGTAGCAGTCGTCCGTTGGGAGCCCGGATCCTGAAAAGAACAAGAAGTAGGAGTGAATATGATGAAATATTGTAGTTGCTTGCACAGAGAAGTAACAGATAATAAATTGCAAGGGAACGTGGGCAGGTAGAGGGTATCCTCCAGGCAAAGAGACGGAGTGGCTTGAACCACTCCCGTTCCATTGATCGGTGAGGGAGAGCAGTCCGCAATAAAGACCAGGAGCAACCGATCATGCTTTTTTATTAGATAAAAATACTAAGGATTGTATGTCGTGTGATTGGTAGCACTAGAGTCGACCAATCATTTACCTTGAGTAGCAACATTAGCACTACCTGAATACGTAACCACTGAAGCGGACTGCTTCGAAGAGGAGGTGGAAGCGTCGCCAGTTGGTCGAAGATGAGGATGTTTCTTCCAGCAGAGATCAACCGTATGGCCGGTGCGGCCACAATGAGAGCAGTGAAAGCGGGAAGCACTGCGTTCGCCGGATTGATGGATGCGGCCAACAGAGCCATTCTGCTAAGTATGGTGAGCGTAGTTGTCCGGTTGAGGGGGAGGATTATAGTGGACGTTATAGCAGAGACGTAACTACGGCTATGCGGGCAATAGTGACATCTAGGATGGGAGACTCCACCTCGCCAAGGATCTGTTGACGGATCATGTCATAGGACTCGGAAGTTGCAGAAGGTAGCACACAACCAGAAGCTCCTGGAAGTGTTTATGTTGTTCGGCCAAATCCGTAGATAAGGGGCGATTCTGGAGAATTTCGGCTCTGAGAGCCTGAACTTGTTGGTAAGCAGCAGCAGGAGACATGGAGGGACGGGCAAAGATGTCCGCATACAAAGTATAAATGCGAGACATCTGAGCCCCCCCCCCCCCCCGAGTAGAGAGCGGCAAGATGAAACCATGTATCCTTGACCGTCTCATCATGACAGATGACAGGTAGACATTCATCAAAAAGACTGTTAATCAGCCATGTGTGGACAAGAGCGTCACTGGCATCCCAATCATCAAAAAGAGGGGAATCTTGCTGAGGAGGGTCATCGGTGAGATGATGACGTTTGCATTGAGAGAGGAGAAGGAAGGTGAAGGAGACACTCCAGTCTGGGTAATTGGGACCGATGAGTTTTGAAACGGTGTCAAGGTTGCCCGAAGGAGTAGGGGGAGTAGGAAGAGCGGCAAAGGGAGTAGTGGTGGTAGAGATATCAGAGGTTGCCAAAGAAGAGAGCAGAGAGCAGCGAGAAGAACAAGTTGCGGCTAAAAAAGGAGGGTGCGGCGACTAAGCACAGGTCGCGGCAAGAAGAATAGGTCACGGCGACTTAAGAACGGGTCGCGACGACTTAAGAACAAGAGCGGCTAGAAAAGGAGGGCGCGACGGCTAAGCATAGGTTGCGGCAAGAAGAACAAGGGAACCAGAGAGGTCGCACACACAAACGAGTAACGACAAGGGGCGAAAGAAATTGCGCAAATAGTGCGCAAACAGGCGGAAGAAACAAGTCGCGAGGACAGGTCGCGGGAAGAAGGAACAAGCCGCGCAGACAGGTCACGCGAGCAGAGAAAGCGCACAAAATCAGGAGGAAAAGATCGAGTCCTCTGATACCATGTGCGAACAGAAAACAAGAGACCGAAAAATTGGAGTAACAAAATTTTTATTATCCAAAAAGATCTCTATTATAAATATAAGATCTCTCTTTTATAGAATGGAGGAGAGAATAGAGATTACAAATAAGCAATGTGAGACTAATAATTACAGGAACAAGCATTTATACAAGCCGCATAAGCCGCGTGGTTAGACTAACTGTACGACAACTATAAGGTGGAGAAAACAACTTGCCAATATCTTCAAGTCGCCATAGACAAGCCGTCAGACTACCAAACACCAACCAGCAACAGCCCGACTACCAAGCTGCTTGGAGAAGCTACCGCCAAACACCAACCAGCAACAGCCTGGCTACCAAGTCGTTGGGAGAAGCCGCCAAACCGCCAGACAAACCGCCTAGTCACCAAACTACAACAAAATTCTTGGCTTTAATTGCCCCTAACTATTGTTGTAGAACGTGTCAGAGTTTATTTAGTATTGTAAATCCTTCCTGAAGGTTGATGAACCGCTTCTTAATCTAGAAATCTCTAGTCGAATCCGATGTGCCAAGTCTTGAGATATATCATGATTCTCTGGTTGCAGGAGTTAGTGGACGTAACCACCTTCGCGATGTCTGAGATTTATATCATGGTTTTTTTTTGTGGGTGTTAGTGGGAGAATTCATCGCCGCAAGGTTTGTTTCCTTTATTAGTATCTTGTGGAACTCTACGGGGTGTTTGGGCGTCTGCGGTGAATGGTGAAGTGTATGAGTCTCCCCCGCAGTTAGACGGATATTATATATCTGTGAGGGTGTGTCCAGATGAGTGACCACCTCGCTTGTGTTTTTGGGTAGAGTTGACCACATGTGGCTAATAAAGATTTAAGTATTCTTTTCATGATTTAAGCTTGCTTTCCACCTTTTTAGCCTTGTGCATCTGGTGATTTGTTGTACGTGATGATTCACGTAAGTTCTATTTTCTGATTTTGATACTTTACTTCTGTACTTTACCTCAGTACTTTTGGTCTTGAGTTGGTATCCCATTTGACAATTGTTTACTTTTTGGTTTACTTTTTTGTGGCCGCTTGTACCTTCTTGTTGAGGTATTTTGTGTTTGGAATGCCTCAGGTTCGGAGCTTTAGCAGGTAGTGGAGTTGGTTTTGGATCATCCCGAGCAGCAGTGTTGGCTGTGGTTTTCACCTCGCCATAGCGAGGTAATTGTTGTCTCGATTTTCTTTACTTAGTTCAGTCATACTATTATTTTATGTGGGTTCATGGCAGATTGTTGACGCCTACAGGGTTGTTGAATTTGGATACTTGCTAGCTGCTAATTGTTCTCTTTATGATGAATTTTATTACTTGCTCTCTAAGATGATTTATGCTAGGAATGCATGTTAGGTATTTTCAAGTATAAATCTACTACTATTGTTGGGTATTGTATCCACAATGTACCTAATTTGAAGAAGCCCCTGAACAAGCTAAGGTGAATTGACAATGTATTTGATTACTTGTCTTCAAGTTGTGTTTGCAGCTATTCATCGCTAAGTACACACCAATGTCAGGGTGCAGTAGGTCAATATACACGAGTCTGTACAACGTAATCCCTCGTTAAGCAGATCAGTGTGTTGGCTTACGTGTACTCTCTCTATTGGAGTGTACTTATTTTCAAGCACAGGGTTATGTAAGATCAAGAGCAGACAAGGAGCAAGGATGGGCCAAAGACCAGTTCACGGGAAGAAAGACGAAATTCGTCTAAGTACAAATCGACGAGAATCACTAAGTGATTCTCGCCGATTCGACGAGAATCACTAGTGATTCTCGCCGAATCGTCGAGAATCACGAACTGATTCTCGCCGAATGTTGCCGGTTGTCTCGAAGCCGCCTTGAATTCTTCTAAGGCAGAATAGTCGAGAATCACGAAGTGATTCTCGCCGATTCGTCGAGAATGACTCTGCATTCTCGACGATTCGGCGAGAATCAATTGTGATTCTCGCTGATTCTCACCGGCTTGTGTTATCAGTGGAGATTGAATTCTGTTAAGTAGAATTCGGCGAGAATCGTAGTTGATTCTCGCCGATTCGGCGAGAATCACCGACGATTCTCGCCGAATTTGACTTGGGCACATTCCTGCTGTTCTCTGGACCGGTCCAAGTTACCTGGATTATTTCGAACCGGACTTAGGTCTTCTTGTTGGTGGGGCCCACAATGGTCATGTGGAATGACCTAATGTATAAATACCTCCGTATAGTTGAGCGGAAAATATACGAATACACGATTCAAAAAGAAAGGCCGCCGACGTGACCTAGATCGCGCATCTTGCTCCGCCGCCGTCGTCGCCGCTCGTGCAGTTAGTCGCCGTTGCTGATCACGGTTTTTTCCAGATCTCTGGCGATAGAAGCTTAGCCTAGCACAACGTCTCACGCGTCTAACCAGAGATCTTTTGTCTCTTGATTCGTAGATTGGGAAAACCATCCCCTTCCGAATCGATCGAGACGATCGATCCTAGTGTGACCGTTGGAAGACCTTGCTACCTTTGTTATGAAGGTTGAATCTCCATAGCATCGCCGCAGCACTCCGTTGTCGCCGCCAATCCCGAGTGCCAAGCCGCCGCCCTTTGCCGCTGCCGGTTTCGGGAAGATTCTCTCCAAGAGAGATCTAGGGTTGTGGACTCTTCGTTGACTTCAAGAACACGTCGTCGAACGAAGAGGGACACCTTAGTATCCATAAGTTGTTTGTATTTCTAATACATTCTATTTTCAATTTTGTTGTAAAGGAACGATTGGTTCCTAGTTGTAAGGGTTAGGTGCAACCCATGGTGTGGGAGTGGTGACTCCTACGTGTGGAAGTGTTCCTTCCGTTAGTGCTAGGATTGGATTTCAATCCTGTTGGTGAAGTGACCGAGTCGTCCCTGGTTGGGAGATAGGTCGAAGGGGGAAAGTGGACGTACCCAAATCGGGGAACCACTATAAATTGCTTGAGTCTTTTCTGTGTTGTGTTGTTTGATTTATTTGTGCAGGTAAAACTTTAATTCCGCAAAAACGCTACAAGACACCTATTCCCCCCCCCCCCCATAGGTGAAGCTAGTTGGCACTAGGTGGACTTTCAAGTGATATCAAAGCCAAGTTACTCATCAAAAAGGTTCACACCTTGAGTAGAATCCTGCCACTAGTGTCAAGAAGAAGACAGATATCTACCATGGACGGACTCAAGTACTCCGGCAAAATCTCAGTGTGCACCAGATTGAACTTTCCTATCTGGAAGGAAAGAATCAGATTCTACATGGAAGCAGTCGACCCACGACTATTCATGATTGTTGAGGAGGGACCTTATGTTCCCACAAAGGCCTCCTCCCTTGATCCTACCAAACAAGTGCCAAAGAAGTTGTCAGAAATGGACAAGGACAAAATGGTGCTGGTAGGACTAGACAAGAAAGCACAGAACATCTTGGTAAGCGCAGTTGACGACTCTATGATGCAGAACTTCTGCAACTGCAGGACAGCCAAGGATCTCTGGAACTGTCTGATTGTATTAATGGATGGCACAGATGAAGTGAGGGACGATCCGAGATCCCTCCTCAACCAGAAATATGAGGCCTTCGGGCAAGGGCCCAAGGAGGAGATCGGAGTTACCTTCGAAAACTTCCTCAAGATCGTCAATGCACTCAAGGGATATGGAAGAGTATTCACTGACGGTGAACTCAATGATAAATTCCTTAGGTCCCTTACTAAGGAATGAGACACAAAGATCTGCGCCATCCGAGAGTTTGGCAGACTTGCTGAAACCGACCCTCAAATTCTATTCGGGAAGCTCATGTACTATGAGCTTCAACTCAATACAAGGAAAGCTGAAGAGGAAGCAGAGAAAGCCGCAGCCAAAGAAAAGACGGTGGCCCTAAAAGCCATTCATTCCAGAAAGGGCAAGGGTGTTGCTTCTTCCCGTACGTGGAAGAAGGATGAGGAGGAAGACTCCGAGCAATGCTCCTCCGGCTCAGAATTGTCAGAGGAAGACTTCTCTCTTATCACCCAGGAATTTAAGAAGTTCCTCAAGCTGAGAAATCAGAGAAAGAGAGACGGCTCCTCCTCTAGGCATCAGAAGAAGAACTATTCTTCTGACAGGTATGCTTCCAAACCGAACAAACACCGCTCATCTGACATTATTTGTTTTGGTTGCAACAAGCCAGGACACGTCGTGGCTGATTGCCAACAAGGCAAGAGGGAGAAGGGAAAGGGAGAGGAGCACAGGTCCTCAAAAGACAAGAAGAAGGAGAGGAGTTACATCGCGAAGAAGCCAAAGACGCTGAGTAAATCTGACACGTCAGACACCAGCGATGACGAGGAAGCCTACTTTGGGCTAATGGGTCGCTCTGACTCAGAAGGAGAATGCCCCCCATTTACTGGGAAGGTAAAAGCTCACACCCCTCTCTCCGACACTGACTCTGATCCTGAGTCTCAGGATGATGACCCTGAAGATAGCCCTTCGGCCCGTGAAGCTGAGCTCCTCGATAAGTATGAGCTTCTGCTCAATACTTTCGAGGAGTGTCGCAAGAGACTGAAGGTTGAGAAAAAGGAAGTTAAATTCCTTAAAGGTGAGAGTGTATCCCTGAGGGAAGAGATCACCAGTTTTATCTCCCTCCGATAGGAGCACTTGGACCTGACTTCTAAGCATTCAGAGTCTCTTAAGCTCCTCGATCTTAAGCAAGAGGAAATTGACAAGTTGGAAGAACAACTTGCGGCAGAAAAGAAGATCGTTAAGAGCTTCTCTATGCCAAAGACAGTTCTTCCACTGGTTGATACCTTCACTGCTCAGGCCAAAGGAGCTGGTTTGGGGCACGTAGGGGTACCTGGTTCCTCATCCAGGAGAAAAAGGAACCAGAGGAAGAATAAGGCTGCTAAGAAGGCCTCTATTGCTGAAAAGGGAAAGGCCCCACTCAGTCCTGTTGCATTCAGAAAGCCCAGCTTTCCCTGTAACCAACATGACTTTGAGTCAACATATGGCCATCACTTCAGGCCCTTAGTTGCAAAGCCAAAGAGCCGATATGATGGTTGGACCTTCCCCCGCAACTTCAGTGAGAGTGTCTTCAAGGCACCTTACGAGGAAATCCGCGTGGAAAATTATGGTCACTTTTCTAGCGGCCATAATCGGAAGCAGACACCTAAGGCCAAGCATGTTACACTGAGAAACCAAGAGGTGATGAAATCATGCGACTGTGGTCATCATGATGCCTCCACCTCCAGGTCCAAGGCCCCGGTTGAACCCTATATTCCAAGGGTGAAGCAGGCGCCTAAGAGAAAGTATAACAGGTTTGACTGCTGGTGCTGTGGCAAAGCTGATCACTTTGCCATGGATTGCTGGTTTAATCTGAGGAATACTGAGACTCCTTATGTTGGCAATGCGAGGCCGACCACTCGTAGGGCTAACCACCCGAGGGGGAGTATGCTAACAAGGAATCTAGGACCCAAGTTCGATTGGATTCCTAAGGCAAATTAATTATGTTTTGCAGGAATGTCCAAAGGCCACCAAAACTCCCATATGGTATTTGGACAGTGGATGCTCCTGTCATATGACTAGGACAAGAAGACTGCTACGGGAGTACTCTCCAGTAGAGAATGGACTCAAAGTCATCTTTGGGGGATCTGATCGGGGAGTCACTAGAGGTTACGGTATGATTTCCAACGGTATACTCTCTATCACTGACGTAGCTTATGTTGAAGGGTTAAATCATAACCTGATTAGTGTAAGCCAGTTATGTGATAAAGGGAATGACGTTAAGTTCTGCAAGGATAAATGCATGATAATATCATGTGCCTCTTCGGAGACGGTATTAACCGGCATTAGGAGCAGAAATATTTTCTGTTTAGATTTTCTCAGTCTAGATTCTTCTACCCTCGTATGCCTAGTAGCAAAAGGCAGTGCATCTCTTTGTGAACAATGGCACAAGAGATTGGCACATATTAATTACAAGACAATTAATATGCTATTTTCTAAAGATTTAGTAAGGGATGCTCCCATTATTAAGTGCATCAAAGATAGTCCCTGTCCTGCATGCCAGATGGGCAAACAGACTCGGGCTACCTTTAAGGGCATCTCAGACAAAGACTCCTCCATATGTCTTTATCTTCTGCACATGGACTTGTTTGGTCCAATGCAAGTACATAGCTTAGGAGGGAAGTCTTATACGCTAGTGATTGTAGATGATCACTCTCAGTTTACTTGGGTGTTCTTTTTAAAATGCAAGTCTGCTACGTTTGACATCTTCACCAGATTTGTCAAGCAGATTCAGAACGAACTTAACTGCTCAGTGGTCAAAATCAGAAGTGACCATGGAACAGAGTTCGAGTCTGGTGCTATGACAGAGTTCTGTGAAGAACTTGGTATCTTTCATGAGTTTTCCTCCCCGTGCACTCCTCAACAAAACGGAGTTGCGGAGAGGAGAAATAGAACACTCATTGAAGCCTGCACGACAATGTTGAATGACGCTTCACTCCCAGAATACTTCTGGGCCGAGGCTGTCAATACGGCTTGTCATGTTCAAAACCGGGCGTTGATCAACAAAAGTCATCGTAAGACGCTCTATGAGCTACTGAAAGGCAGGAAACCAACCATGTCCTATTTGAGGATCTTTGGTTGCAGATGTTATGTACTGAATAATGGGAAGTACCCGCGTACTAAGTTTGGTGAAAAATGCTTCGAAGGCATATTCATGGGCTATAGTAGCCATAGCCGGGCTTATAAAGTTTTCAACAAGAAAACCCTAGTGGTAGAGGAATCAATAAATGTTGTATTTGATGAAGGAAGTTTGCTTAATTGCAAGTCTTCTAGTGGTCTTCTTGAAGATGCAGGTGCCAGACTCGAAAAGCTACACCTGGATGAGCCCGAGAAAGATGCAACTCCAAAATACGTCAAGGTCTCCACCTCAACGCCGATCGGAGAGGATGACGATCAGGATGGAGCAGTCCTCCCTGAAGAGGAAGGAGCCCCAGAAATTGTTATAGCTCCTGATGCAAGACTTCTAGAGCTCCGACACGTGAGGGATCATCCCAGAAATCAAATCATTGGAGATCCCCGAGACGGTGTCAGAACTCGCCAAGGTACTCTTAACGAGATTCTGCATTTTAGCTTCCTGTCGCAGGTTGAGCCAAAGAAGTTCAACGAAGCGAACAAAGATGCGTCATGGATATTGGCCATGCAAGATGAGCTGCATCAATTCGAAAGATGCAAAGTCTGGACACTGGTTCCCAGACCTAAGACGCAAAACGTGATTGGCACCAAGTGGATCTTCAGAAACAAGCTGGATGAACACGGGGTCATCATCAAGAACAAGGCCAGACTGGTGGCTCAAGGATACAGACAGGAGGAGGGGATTGACTTCGACCAGACGTTTGCGCCAGTTGCACGGCTCGAGGCAATCCATCTGTTCCTAGCCTATGCCTCTCACAAAGGATTCACAGTCTATCAGATGGACGTGAAATCGGCATTCTTGAATGGAGACTTGAAAGAGGAAGTATACGTCGTTCAACCTCCAGGTTTTGTCAATCCTAATTATCCTAATCATGTATACTTTCTTAATAAAGCTCTATATGGCTTAAAACAAGCTCCTCGAGCTTGGTATGAGACCTTGTCTAGCTTTCTTCTTGAGAATAAGTTCTCTAGAAGAAAAATAGACAAGACATTGTTTCTCAGGGAAGTCAAAGGCAAGATCTTGCTGGTGCAAATTTATGTCGATGACATTATATTCGGCTCAACGGACAACAATCTTTGCAAAAAGTTTTCTAAACTTATGCAAGGAAAGTTTGAAATGAGCAGTATGGGAGAGCTAAAGTATTTCTTAGGACTTCAAGTGAAACAGTCTGAGGAAGGAATTTTCATTTCTCAGACGAAGTTCACCAATGAAATCCTCAAGAAATTCGGAATGGAGAATGCAACCTCTATGAGGACTTCAATGGGATCCACCATGTCTCTGGATAAGGATGAGAAAGGGAAACCTTTTGATGAAACCAAATACAGAAGCATCATTGGATCCCTGCTCTACCTTACTGCAAGTAGACCGGATATCATTTTCTCCACCTATGTTTGTGCTAGATATCAGGTGAACACTAAGGAATCTCATTATGTCACTGCAAAGCGAATTCTTAGATACCTTAAAGGTACCCCTAATCTTGGCTTGTGGTACCCGAGAAATAATGATGTCGAGCTAATAGGTTTTTCAGATGCTGATTTTGCAGGGAGTAGGGATGACAGGAAAAGCACTTCCGGGACATGTCAATTCCTCGGAAGAAGACTTATCTCATGGAACAGCAAGAAGCAGAATTGTGTAGCAACTTCCACAGCAGAGTCTGAGTACATCTCAGCTGGCAGCTGTTGCGCACAACTCCTTTGGATCAGAAACCAGTTAGCTGATTATGACCTTCAGTTCAAGGAAGTACCAATGTACTGCGACTCCTCCAGTGCAATCGCCATAACAAACAATCCAGTATCGCACAGCAGGACGAAGCATATTGAAGTGCGCTACCACTTCATTCGGGAGCACGTCGAGAACAAGGACATCTCTCTCTGCTATGTCCCCACGGACAAGCAGATTGCAGATATTTTCACAAAGCCCTTAGACGAGGCCAAGTTCAGTCTTTTCAAAACTGAATTGGGGATGCTAAACTATGAGGAATGAAGACTACAGAAGCTCCAGGCTCGTGCATCTAGGGGGAGCCTCTGTCAGAAACTCAAGGGTAAGCACAGGTGCAAGAACTGAGGGGGAGCATGATGTCAAATGCAACAGACCCAGATTTGCAGAAGCCGAAAAGGGGGAGATTACCCTCTCGGCTAAGGTGCTAAGGTGTATGCTCCAAATGCTCTAAAGATAATGGTATGGAATTTCAACTCACTCTCGTTTTTCAAAGTTGTGTTTTCTTCCAAGCCGTTATATTCACCTTAGCTTGTAGGGTTTAAGCTTCTTCAAATATGGGGAGATTGTTGGGTATTGTATCCACAATGTACCTAATTTGAAGAAGCCCCTGAACAAGCTAAGGTGAATTGACAATATATTTGATTACTTGTCTTCAAGTTGTGCTTGCAGCTATTCATCGCTAAGTACACACCAATGTCAGGGTGCAGTAGGTCAATATACACGGGTCTGTGCAACGTAATCCCTCGTTGAGCAGATCAGTGTGTTGGCTTATGTGTACTCTCTCTATTGGAGTGTACTTATTTTCAAGCACAGGGTTATGTAAGATCAAGAGCAGACAAGGAGCAAGGATGGGCCAAAGACCAGCTCACGGGAAGAAAGACGAAAATCGTCTAAGTACAAATCGACGAGAATCACTAACTGATTCTCGCCGAATGCTGCCGGTTGTCTCGAAGCCGCCCTGAATTCTTCTAAGGCAGAATCGTCGAGAATCACGAAGTGATTCTCGCCCATTCGTTGAGAATGACTCTACATTCTTGACGATTCGGCGAGAATCAATTATGATTCTCGCCGATTCTCACCGGCTTGTGTTATCAGTGGAGCTCTCTTAGATTTCTTTTACCAGAGTGCACCAGAAGGATGACCCTGATTTGTTGCATATCCGAAATAGAACTGAGAAGGAGGAGCTATCTGATTTCTCTTTGGACGAGTTGGATACGCTGAAATATAGGGGTAGATTTTGTATCCCCGCTTTTTGTGATATTCGGGCTAAGATTTGTAGTGAAGCTCATGGTTCCAGTGTTGCCTACCATCCAGGTTTCACCAAAATGTATAAAGATCTAAAACAAATTATTTGGTGGCCGGAAATGAAGAATGATATAGCAAAGTTTGTGTCGGAATGTTACACATGTCAGTGTGTTAAGGCAGACCATAGAAAGCCTGGTGGTAAACTAACACCGCTTGATATACCAAGTTGGAAATGGGAAAGTATTTCGATGGATTTCATCACCGGTCTACCGAAGTCTCCCCATGGGCACGATTCTGTTTGGGTGATAGTTGATAGATTAACTAAATATGCTCACTTTGTATCGTTTAAGATTGGGTATTTTATGAAGAAGATAGCTGAGTTATACCTTGATGAAGTCATCAGGTTACATGGAGTGCCTGTTAGCATTATATCGGATCGAGATTCCCGATTTACGTCTCGTTTTTGGAAGAGCTTACAAGAGGGGTTGGGTACCAATTTAAAGTATTCCACCGTCTATCATCCGCAGACAAATGGTTAGACAAAAGGGTAAATCAGATCGTGGAAGATATGATCAGGTGTTATATATTGGATCATGTTGGTGCTTGGGATGAACGCCTCAGACTCATGGAATTTACATACAATAATAGTTATCAAGAGAGTCTGTATATGGCCATGTTTGAGGCCTTATACGGAAGGCATTGTAGGACTTCTTTGTTTTGGGCTGAAGTTGGTGAGAGACCGCTGCTAGGTCCTGAAGCTCTTGAAGAGATGAATTGTGCGGTGACTCATATTCGAGAGAAGCTCCGTATAACGCAAGAGCGTTACGGGAAGTATGCTAATCGACAAAGGTTCGATCTACAGTTCGTCGTTGGGGACTTGGTTTTTCTGAAAGTCTCTCCGATGTCAGGTGTTAAAAGGTTTGGAAGGAACCACAAGTTAGACCCCCCCGGTATGTGGGACCTTTTCAAATTCTTGAGCGCATCGGAGTGTCAGCTTATAGATTGGATTTGTCTCCTACCTTCCCTGGTGTCCATGATGTGTTCCATGTGAGTCAGTTGTATAAGTGCATTCATAGTGATCGTCAAGTCCTTGACTCGATACCTCAGATTCAACCCAACCTTTCGTATGTGGAAGAGCATGTTTGTGTTTTGGAATCTCAAGATCGAGTGTTGCGGAGAAAGACTATCCCAATGGTCAAGGTTCTTTGGAGAAATCAAGACGTCGAGAGCGCGACGTGGGAATTGGAGTCGGTGATGAGGGAATCGCATCTGCACCTCTTCCCTTAGTTTCTGGTATGACTTTTGCATTTGGATGTGTTTGATTTTCTCGTTTGATTTGGTTTTGAAGTTGTGATAAGTTTCAGGATGAAACTTTTTTAGGGTAAGTGACTGTAAAGCTCCTGATTTTTCGATGTTATTATTTGATTTGGTGTAACGCCCCCGATTTTGACCGGTAGTAGGGTAGTAGGGTAGGCATCCTTCTTCCTCTTCGGGGGGCTGTAGGATAGGGTATGTTAAGGCCCCCTATTTATGACGTCAGGGCATTACCCTTACAGTGTTTTGTTAACGGCGCTGCATCGTTTGTGCGTTTTTGCGTCTGTTGGGTCTGTTTGACCGGATTTTGGGATTTTGATTGGATTGAATGCTTTCCTTGGTTAAAAGGATGAAGTTTTGAGGCTTTGGACTTATAATGCCTCCATCCATCACATGGAATATAACAGAGGGTCCGGTCGGGGCCCCACGTCATATTTCACAGACAAACGGTGGAATCACGTGTGAATAACAAAATGACTTTCTACTCGCATCTTAACTCAGAGCATTCTAGCGGAAGATTATAAATTTCAAGAACTCATCACAATGAATGTCCACTAAATATATAAACCACACATTTATATATATATAACCAGGAATGTATACAAATGCACAAACGTTCGTGGCCTTAAGACTTTACATGTTTCTCTTTACAAGATGTGGTTTCATACATCGGCATGCAGGCCGGCCACACATGAAATATAAGTCTTCGCACGACCTTCAAGGGCCTTTAAGTAGCAATGGCTTCAACCAGCGCAATCCAACTCCTTCCGTCAGCACCTGCATATGGACATTCACCCCAAGGGTGACAAATAAAGTAACGGTCAGCATTCAGCTGACCAATTATAACGATCCTACCCCTTACCCGGGGCATTGGTTCCTTCCCTGCATGCATTGCAAGCACAACATATAGATATATCACAACAAGTGCACTCAAGCACAGCATTAGCACAAATGCCTGTCGCAGCTATATGCTCCGTGCACTCAGGGCACATTTACGGTGTACCGAATAATCCCTTGGTATCACCACTGATCGGAGGTTCTTAACTTGTTGGCTATGAGCATTAGTCTACTACAACACGCATGCTGGAGACCTCTCGCACCCATCCCACTCAGAGGTGTTCACCTCACGGCAATACTTGAGCATTTCAGGCCGACCTACCACTGGAGTGTAACAAGCCGGGTATGACCCGCAGCCCCCCATTTGCATTGCCATCAATCGATCTTTCAAATAACCTGGTACAAGGCAACACTTTCCCGTTGCTCAAATAGTCAATAGCACACATCTTGATGCGGGTCGACTTTCCTCTCCTGGTTAGCCGCAGCTTAATAGCTCACGCAGAGCATCCAGTGCACGCAGCGCTCACATCACAAGGAGCTTACGCAAAGCTTCCTCGATCAACATACAGCTAACGCAGAGCACACAACAAAAGGAGCTTACACAACCCACCATTCACAGACGTCCTCACAAACTCCGTAAACTACTCGTTTTATACACAGAGTCTTCTCTGGTTCGCAACATAATCATCACCAATCCAGATCAACCGTCTGGATGGGCTTCACACAGCATGTCTATGCCGTACTACACATTTCCGGCTCTAGATGCAGACTCAATCAGGGATATCAACTATCAACCCACTGGAATCACTTATGCTTTCCACCGCTTGGTGGAGGATTCCACGCTCATGCATAAAGGAGGACTTCACTTGTCCAAGAAGGAGATCGTTACTTGACGATCGCTTTGGAGCCATGGAAATCTGGCCGAATGGAAATCACTACAACGGCCTTGCCTCCACAAATCTGAACTCGGCTCTCGATTCAGAACGCTGAAGCTCCTCCGGCAGCCGGATTCCTTCTCCTCCTCCTAATTGCTCTCCCTTCTTTCTATCTCCTTTATAAAGAGAAAGACTAAGATGGAATGAGAGTTACCTTCTCAATTCCTGATCTTATAATAGCAGGGAAAGTCCCGGACCATTGGATCCAAGTTGAAGGAAATGAACGGCCACAGATCATCCTAAAATGACTATTTTGGGCTGACACGGCCAGTGACACGCCTGTGTCACAGGCCGTGTACCTTAAGCGGCACACAACCGACTCAATCCGAACAGGATACAGCCATGTGACACGCCCGTGTCATAGGCCGTGTGACCTGGCACGGCTTCAGACACGCCCCATTTATCGGGCTGCCCCAACCCACTCACCCGGGCCACTCTCCGGCCATGTTACCGGGCTGTCGTAGCCACCCACGCTTGACCCAACGAGAGATGGAGGAGAAGCGGAGTAAATGCCTATGTTTTTGGTGTGACGACAAATTTACTCCGGGACATCGGTGTGCGGACAAGTAACAATCTTATACCTTGGAGCTCATTCCCGACGAAGAGGATGGCCCTCTGTTGGAGGACGGGGGCGTAGAGTTCAGCACTGAGGAACCCGAAGACCTATGTATTGTGGAGGAGGACTCCTCCGGAGGCGCATCGCCGCAGGTCTCCTTCCACGCATTAACGGGTTTGACACACTTCCACACCATGCGGGTCATTGCATCGTACCAAGGGAAAACTATTAGCATCCTCATCGACTCGGGGAGTACTCACAATATCATCGACGTCCATGCCGCCACAAGATTGCAATGTAAGCTCACCCATATCCCTATGTTTAACGTCGCAATTGCTAATGGCCGGACGTTGACAAGTTCTCATAAGGTGGAGGAGTTTCAGTGGTGCATGCAAGGGGTCTGTTTTACCTCGGAGATGCTTGTATTACCGTTGGGGGTATGCGAGGTAGTGCTTGGAGTCCAATGACTCATCACCTTAGGGGTGGTGCATTGGGACTTTAAGAATCTTTAGATGGAGTTTTTTAGTCAAGGGCGGAAAATCTCTTTACGGGACTCATAAAGTACGACAGGAACCTGGACCAAGCAACAATGCATGCACATGTTGATCACTAAAGAGGGAGGCCAGTGTAGCATGATGGCGGTTTGTAGCATTGAACCGCAACTCGCACCGGCGGAGGACGGCCGCGAGTTGCGTACGGACAGAGCAGGGCTGGACATCGGCCTGGGAGAGCTTCGGGGCGGCAATTAGCAACTGTCCTCCATGAGTTTAAGGATGTGTTTGGAGAACCTACCGAGCTTCCACCATGCCGCGGCCACGAACACCACATTTGTTTGAAGGATGACAAGGCAGATATCAATTTGCGCTTGTATCGCCACTCGCCCTTGCAAAAGACGGAGATTGAAGGATTGATCAAGGAGATGTTGGAGGTGGGGACGATTCGGCCGAGCGGCAGTCTGTTCGCTTCGCCCGTGGTCTTGGTTAAGAAAACGGACGGTAGTTGGAGCTTGTGCGTAGACTACCGCAAACTCAATCAAAATACCGTCAAGGATAACTTCCCGATTCCCCTTATTGAGGAGCTTATTGATGAATTACATGGTGCTGTTTTTTCTCTAAACTTGACTTGCGAGCAAGTTATCACCAAGTTCGTATGGCAGCGGGCGACGTGTACAAGACAGCATTCCGGACGCATCACGGGCATTTTGAGTTCCTCGTTATGCCATTTGGATTGACGAACGCCCCGTCCACATTTCAAAGTCCGATGAACAAATTATTTCAACCGCAACTACGGAAGTCCATTTTGGTGTTTTTGATGACATCTTGGTGTTTAGTTCCTCTTGGCAGGCTGGCTCACAAGGAACATCTCACCAATACTTTGACGGTGCTCCTGTAACACCCCGAAACTCAAAAGAGGGACGGGTGATGTTTTAAGCCCAGTTTGGTTTTTGGAGCAGGTGTCACGGGCGTGTCACGGGCGTGTCACGGGCGTGCCACGGGCATGTCACGGGCGTGTTCGGCCTCGGCTCGTGCGGTCGACGCTTTGGCGGTCGACGCTAGTCGAGTTGAAGAACACGGCCTAGGACACGGGCGTGTCCCAGGCCGTGTCACTCCAGGGATTCTGCAAGTGTGGTACACGGGCCGTGACACGGGCACAAACACGGGCGTGTCAAATTTGACACGGGCGTGTCTGATGCCGTGTCACAAGGCCGTGTACCTCTCTGACTGCGAAATGGTGGTCGAGTGCACACGGGGGGCGTGACACGGGTCCCGACACGGGCGTGTCGCAGGTGACACGGGCGTGCCGGAGGCCGTGTCAAAGGCCGTGTGCTGGTTTTTTGACTCGATCGAGACGACGAATGGGTGACACGGCCAGGCACACGGCCGTGTTGCAACCCGTGTTCGGCCCAGATTTTGTGATTTTAGGCCGAATCGTGGCCGTCCGTTTCTTTGATTGAGATCCAACGGCTGGGGGCTAGATCTGAGGGATTAAACTCGGGAATAGGGTTTGAAACCCTCACTTTTCTCCTATCTTTATCTCTCTTGATTCTAGAGAGAAGGGAGAGCAAGGAGGAGGAAGAAGGCCAAGATCCGGCCGCCGGCGAAGCTTCGGAGGTCCGTTTCGCGAGCGGAGTTCAGATCCGCGAAGGTGGGAGCGTTGCGGTGGTTTTCAACCGAGCAAATCTTCTCCATGGCTAGGAAGAGGGGACGGAAGGTAACGACACTTCTCCTCTCGGTTTTTAGGATTTAGGATGCATGAATAGCATCCCCTTCCTTTCGTATTTTGAGCGCTGAATCTCTCAAATGAGAGGGATTCGTGTAGCCTAGGTTCAAGAGGAACCTCCGGGTTGAGTATGTTCATCCCGGCATGCTTTGCATTAGAGATCCGCTCCGTTAGCGGATTAGGCATTGTGGGTGAAGCCGTGGTCGCGACCGTTAGTCCGACCCGGTGATGTTGCATAGCGAGCTTCGGGGATTCGGTAGAAATCCGTTGCGGCAATACGCCGTTGTATGTATGTGTTTTCCCCCTTATATTTGAATGAGTACTCGTGGTCGGAACCGGACAAGGTTAGCTCCGTGTTGTGCGGTAGATGATTTCCTTGGAGCACCGGAAAGACACGGTGCGAATGGTGATTGGGGTGGGGAAACCTTTGTTTGTGCTGTGCAAAGGCGCGGCTATGTCTCCGTGGTCGGCTGGCTATCCCGTGGCGCGCAAGTCATGTGGGGGAAGTGTCCCGGCGAGACTAGCCCCTTGTGTGGACTAACGAGAATGTCGAGCGGAGGACAAGCCCGGGCAGTGTGGCCATGAGCGGGTGGGGTCCAGCAAGGCTTCTTAGAATCGGTCAGTGTGAGACGGAACCCTGACGTGCGAAGTCAGAATGTGCGGGCAAGCCCCGGGGTATATGACCCTTGTGCGGGTGGGGCCTTTGCAAGGTTCCGTGTGACGGCGTGTGTGCCGTTAGGGACATGGTGGTTCCCTTATGTTTGCTGCTTTAAGCCAATGGGGAAACGGAAGTACCCAGTGTTTGATGTTGTGCTAGATGCATACGAACTAGGGTGCCTTGGGTGAAACCCGGGCTGCATTCATGCTGCATAGTAGGCCCTTTCACCTTGTACAAAACATAGAGAACATGTATGCTGGGAGGACTTAGCGCTACCAACTGCACCAAAAGACCGGCCTGAAGGTCAAAGGCGCATACTAATCTTTATATCAAGATTTTGACCGGGGACGGGGCAGCCAGTTAAGCCATTACCGCATAGCGCCGCAACGCGGGGGCGATTCCGGACCGCAGCCCCAACAATCCCCCCCCCCCCCCGGAAACGACCCCGGGGTTTCGAACCCGTACCCCGCATCTCCACCAATTGAGAGGACTTAGCGCTACCAACTGCACCAAAAGACCGGCCTGAAGGTCAAAGGCGCATACTAATCTTTATATCAAGATTTTGACCGGGGACGGGGCAGCCAATTAAGCCATTACCGCATAGCGCCGCAACGCGGGGGCGATTCCGGACCGCAGCCCCAACACACCCCAATCACCATTCGCACCGTGTCTTTCCCGTGCTCCAAGGAAATCATCTACCGCACAACACGGAGCTAACCTTGTCCGGTTCCAACCACGAGTACTCATTCAAATATAAGGGGGAAAACACATACATACAACGGCGTATTGCCGCAACGGATTTCTACCGAATCCCTGAAGCTCGCTATGCAACATCACTGGGTCGGACTAACGGTCGCGACCATGGCTTCACCCACAATGCCTAATCCGCTAACGGAGCGGATCTCTAATGCAAAGCATGCCGGGATGAACATACTCAACCCGGAGGTTCCTCTTGAACCTAGGCTACACGAATCCCTCTCATTTGAGAGATTCGGCGCTCAAAATACGAAAGGAAGGGGATGCTATTCATGCATCCTAAATCCTAAAAACCGAGAGGAGAAGTGTCGTTACCTTCCGTCCCCTCTTCCTAGCCATGGAGAAGATTTGCTCGGTTGAAAACCACCGCAACGCTCCCACCTTCGCGGATCTGAACTCCGCTCGCGAAACGGACCTCCGAAGCTTCGCCGGCGGCCGGATCTTGGCCTTCTTCCTCCTCCTTGCTCTCCCTTCTCTCTAGAATCAAGAGAGATAAAGATAGGAGAAAAGTGAGGGTTTCAAACCCTATTCCCAAGTTTAATCCCTCAGATCTAGCCCCCAGCCGTTGGATCTCAATCAAAGAAACGGACGGCCACGATTCGGCCTAAATTCACAAAATTTGGGCCGAACACGGGTTGCAACACGGCCGTGTGCCTGGCCGTGTCACCCATTCGCCGTCTCGATCGAGTCGAAAAACCAGCACACGGCCTTTGACACGGCCTCCGACACGCCCGTGTCACCTGCGACACGCCCGTGTCGGGACCCGTGTCACGCCCCCCGTGTGCACTCGACCACCATTTCGCAGTCAAAGAGGTACACGGCCTTGTGACACGGCATCAGACACGCCCGTGTCAAATTTGACACGCCCGTGTTTGTACCCGTGTCACGACCCGTGTATCACACTTGCAGAATCCCTGGAGTGACACGGCCTGGGACACGCCCGTGTCCTAGGCCGTGTTCTTCAACTCGACAAGCGTCGACCGCCAAAGCGTCGACCGCACGAGCCGAGGCCGAACACGCCCGTGACACGCCCGTGACACGCCCATGACACGCCCGTGACACGCCCGTGACATGCCCGTGACACCTGCTCCAAAAACCAAACTGGGCTTAAAACATCACCCGTCCCTCTTTTGAGTTTCGGGGTGTTACAACTCTCTCCCCCCTTAAAAGAATTTCGTCCCGAAATTTAAAACATGGAAGGTAAACAAAACTAAACAGTACCTGAGGAGAAAAGCTCGGGGTACTCCTCCAGCATGGCCTGCTCTCGCTCCCATGAGAGCTCCTCGCAACCACAGTTGTCCCAACGGACCTTTACGAGTTTGACCTCCTTGTTCCGCAGTTGCCGAACCTCTGAGTCTTCGATCCCGATTGGACGAACTCGCGTCCTTAAGTCTTCCTCTACCGGCACCGCCGTCGGCTCAATCACCACGCTAGCTTCTAATAACGCTTTCCTCAGGACGGAGACGTGAAAAACGTCATGCAATCCACTTAGCTCTGTGGACAACGCCAACCGGTACGCTGCCACTCCCACTCGCTCGATGACCTTGAATGGTCCCAAAAATCTCGGACTTAGCTTCTTGAGTCGGCGAATTCGCGAAACACCTTTGAACGGCTTGATCTTAAGATACACCCAGTCGCCCACAGCGAATTCCACATGCCTGTGGCGAGCATTGAAATACTTTGACTGCCGATCTTGAGCTACCTTCATGCGCTCTTGGATGGTCCGCACTAGCTCACTAGCGTCGGCTACCACTTCTTTCCCCAAAAGCTTGGTGTCTCCCGCCTCTGTCCAAGACATCGGTGTTCGACACCGCCTCCCATACAGAGCTTCGTATGGCGCCATCTTGATACTAGCTTGGTAACTATTGTTATACGCAAACTCCACCATGAAGAGGTGATCCTCCCACTTCTTGCCGAAGTCGAGAGTACACATCCTTAGCATATCTTCCAAAGTACGGTTCGTTATCTCAGTTTGTCCATCGGTTTGAGGATGAAAGACCGTACTGAACTTGAGTTTGGTGCCCAAGCTCTTCTGCACCAACCGCCAATCCTTAGACGTGAAACGTCCATCCCGGTCGCTGACTATACTCTTCGGAATCCCATGGAGTCGTACAATATTGCGGACGTACAGCTCCACCAACTTTTCCACACCGTCCTCCTTCTGGTTTGGGATGAAATGTGCCACTTTGGTCAAGCGGTCCACAATTACCCAAATGGCATCATTACCCTGCTGTGATCTAGGCAACCCATGCACAAAATCCATGGAGATGTCATCAAATTTCCATTTGGGGATTGGAAGAGGCTTCAAGAACCCGCCCGGCTTCTGACACTCGGCCTTCACCAAGGCACAAGTTTGGCACCGACTCACACACAAAGCTACGTCCCGCTTCATCCCAGGCCACCAATAGGACTTCTTCAAGTCCAAGTACATCTTTGTACTACCCGGGTGAATGGAGTACTTAGTGAAGTGGGCCTCAAACATCAACTCCTCGCGGAGCTTGCCGAACTGCGGTACACAAATCCTTCCGCCCTTCCTCAGAATCCCATCAACCATCTCCCAGGCGCCACCCTCGCCCTTTAGAGCTTCCTCCACGAAAGGTTGGAACTCCGCATCTACACGGGTCGCTTCCCGAATACGATCGCATAAGTCACTCTGCATCTCAATCCAATTTAGTCGAGCCACTCTAGACTCGCCTCTTGCCACACATTCCAAACCAAGGGACTCCCAGTCCCGCCTTAACCGCTCATCGTGAGCTTCAATCCAATTTCCTTGCCCTGAGTATTTCCTACTCAAAGCATCTGCCACCACATTGGCTTTCCCTGGCGTGTACTGAATCGCCACCTCGTAGTCCCCAAGGATCTCGACCCACCTACGCTGCCGCATATTTAGGTCCTTCTGATCTAGGAGATACTTCAGACTCTTGTGGTCCGTGAAGATCTCCACCTTTGCACCATAAACGTAGTGCCTCCACAACTTCAAAGCAAAAATTACCGCCGCCAACTCCAAATCATGGACGGGGTAATTTCTCTCATGAGGCTTCAGCTGCCTCGACCCAAAAGCTATCACACTACCATGCTGCACCAACACGCACCCTAAACCGCATCCGGATGCGTCGCTGAAAATCTGGAACCCTTCGGTCCCCTTTGGTAGACTTAGGATCGGCGCCGTCATTAGCCTTCCCTTCAGGGTTTCAAACGCCTCGTTGCGCTCTTGAGTCCATACAAATTTCTGATCCTTGCGAGTTAGTGAAGTGAGGGGTAGAGCTATCCGCGAAAAGTTTTCCACAAACCTTCGGTAGTACCCGGCTAGTCCAAGAAAACTTCGGACTTCCGCCACGGTCCTCAAAACTGGCCACTCTCTGATGGCTTCTACTTTCGTTGGATCCACCGCCACCCCATCCCCACTAATCACATGGCCTAGAAATGCCACTTTCTCCAACCAGAACTCGCACTTGGAGAACTTCGCATAAAGCTGGTTCTCTCTCAATACTTGCAACACTGTCCGTAAGTGCGACTCGTGCTCCGCTTCCGACTTGGAATACACCAAAATGTCATCGATAAAGACGACTACGAACCAGTCCAAATATTCGCGAAACACTCGGTTCATCAAGTCCATGAACACGGACGGCGCGTTCGTCAGCCCGAACGGCATCACCGAGAACTCAAAATGACCATACCTCGTACCAAACGCGGTCTTGGGTATGTCTTCGTCACGAATCCGCAAATGATAATACCCGGACTTCAAGTCCAACTTGGAGTACACCACAGATCCCACCAACTGGTCGAAGAGATCGTCTGTCCGAGGAATCAGATACTTATTCTTGACAATCAATTTGTTCAACTCTCGATAGTCTATGCACAGGCGCATACTACCGTCCTTCTTCTTTACAAATAACACCGGCGCACTCCACGGTGAAGAGCTGGGCCTGATATACCCTTGCACCAAAAGCTCCTGCAACTGAACCTTGAGCTCGGCCAACTCCTTTGGTGCCATCTTGAAGGGTGGACGTGACACTGGTCTAGCCTCGGGCACCAACTCGATGGAGAAATCAATCTCCCGCCGAGGAGGTGCTCCCGGTAACTCCTCGGGAAATACATCTCCAAACTCCGCCACCACGGGCACTTCTCCAAGAGACAGCCTGGAGAGGCTAACCTCCAACAACGCTACTAGAGCTACACCTCCCTGGTTAACAGCTCGCACTAACTGAAGTGCCGAAACTAGGGAACATGCCACTCCATGCAGGCCTTCAAACTTGACTTCCGCTTGCCCCACGCCCCTCAGGGTTACCACCTTGGACAAACAGTCGATACTGGCACGCTGCTCCGCTAGCCAATCCATCCCCAAAATCACATCGAACTCGGACAACGGCAAGATCGCCGCTACCAAAAAGAAGTCAACCCCCTCAAGACTCCAACAAATCCGGCCCCTAGCCCTGGTAGTCATAGACGACCCATTAGGCATGCGCACTTTCAACTCTGAGTCCGTTGCAAAGGACTCAACTCCAATCCTCCGGGTGAAACTTTCCGCAAGGAAGGAGTGCGACGCTCCCGTATCAAAAAATACTCTAGCGGGGTACCCAGATACCACTACAAAGCCTACACACATGCAACAAACATAAAGGTTTGAAAGACAGGAATCTAAAGTGCAGGTTGAACTCTCGTACCTGTCACCACATCAGGTTGACGGATTGCTTCTTGTTGCCCAAGGTTGTAGGCCCTTGGCTGCACTGGTTGAAACCGAGAAGCACTCGACTCCGCCATTTTCCCCTTCTCTGCTGCACTGGGTCCGGAGCGTACGGTTTGCTCCTGCCTTAGCTCTTGCTCAGCGCCCCCTTGGGTACAAAATCTTGTTATGTGGCCTGGCTTGCCACAACTGTAACACGTCTGCGGTCCCTTAGAGCGTGACCCTCCGGACGTCCAATTACTTTTCTCGCCCGACTTATATGGGGAAGGCTTCTTCTTCCATCGGCTCCCTTCCGTCTTTCCATGGGACTGAGCAGGCTTCTTCTCCTCCCCCTGCTTGGGTGTGAAACCCTTGCGACGCTGGGATCGCTCCATGTCACTCTCCAAAATTCGGGCCGCCTCCACCAATTCGTTGAAACCCGCACGTTTCATCAATATGAGGGGTTGTCTTAGGTTCTCCCTCAGTCCATGATAGAAGAGATTGTCCCTCTCTTCATCGTCTGTCATGGTCGTCCCTGCATAACGACCCAAGCGAGTAAATTCCTGAACATACTCATCCACTGACTTGTCTTGCTGCACCAGATGTAGGAACTGCCTCTAGAGGGCTAACCTCATTGAGGCAGGAATGTACTTCTTTAGGAAGGCATTCCCAAACTCCTCGATGGATGGTGTGCATCCTAGAAACTGCCGGCCACTGTGGCTCACCCACCATAACTTGGCATCTCCCTCCAACATAAAGGCTGCGAACTCTGCCTTTTTCTCATCTGGCGCCTCTGCCGCGCTCAGAAGCTCCTGAATTCTAGCCCACCAATCCTCTGCATCTGTGGGCGTGCTGATTCCCTTGAAGGCTGGAGGGTGGAAGCTCAGAAAGTACTTCATTTGCCGGTCCCCATGCCCGACAACCACTCTCTCGGCCTGCGGCTCTGCCCGCCTGACTTCCTCAACCGGCATGGTCGCTGCCGTAACCGGGGTAGTAGGAGTTGCTACCTGAGCAACGGGAGCTGCTACCTGAGCTGTCGCTGCAGCTTGGGCCGCCACCATCGCTTCTGCAAGCATGCGGCAGAAGTCGGCCGGTGTGACCCCCATCCCTAGCGGACCTTGCGCAGTCGCACTACTTGCCGAGAGCTCTTCTCTTGGCCTCGAGGTCCCAGCCTCGTTGCTTGCACTCTAAACACAAGCAAGAAAACGCAAATCAGTCGCTAATTGCAAGACTCGAACACAAGGACACTCATGGTCCCGCGATACTCCTATGTGGATAACTTCTTATACGCGACTCGACTTATACTTTCGACCGCGAAACTTCTCATTGGAACGCGAACCTCCCTCTGATACCAAATTGTAACACCTCCCCTGTAAAGACCATATAATATGGGTCCGGCCGGGGCCCCACAACATACGGACGCCACAGCTTTAGTATTAAAAGATGATATGAAAACTACCCAATCTCAAAACTCCAGACAAACACAGCGGAAACAGAATACTAACAGACAGAAGTTATCCACTAACGGTAGAGTATCAAATGGCCTTAAGGCCTTACACAAAAATAGTCCAAAAATATAAATGTGTCAAGCACTCCTAGGCTACCTCGGCATGCAAGCCGGACATAAACATAACAAGGGTAGCAAACACGAAAGGAAAATCCAAGCACAGCAACACTTCATGAGGCTTAGGGCTTTTCGCCCGACGCGCTAGCTCCTGCATGCGATCCTTGCCCTGTAAGGATTTGAAGTAACGTGGGTCAGCAAAGGCTGACCTCTACTGTGTAACCAACACATCTCCTCCCGGCCGTCCCTAACGGACCCCGGGGTACCACTCCACCTGCAAGTTAGCACTTCGTATACCAAAAGAGTATATATAATAAAGCGGTAAAACATGCTTGGATGTCTCATACAGCATATGTCGGTACCCTAGTTTGATTTGAGTTTAGTCTTGTCTTCTTAGTCTCTTGACCCATGAATTATCTATGGTCAAGGTTAGTTGTCTAGCTGTAGAGTTCCCAGCTTATCCAGATAAGAATTTGGTTAAGTAGTTTGTTCGTTCGACTATGGTCGAACGCCGCTCGACTATCGTCGACTAACTGTTCGACGATCGTCTATCAGTTGCTCGACGTTCTGTCTGCGTGGATAGTTCGACTATCTGTGTGCTGTGATAGTTCGACTATCTGCTTGGATAGTTCAACTATCTGATAGCTTGACTATCTGTTTGATAGGTCGACTATCTGCGTTGTTTGATAGCTCGACTATCTGTTGATAGGTCGACTATCTGCTTTCTTCTGATAGTTCGACTATCTGTTGATAGGTCGACTATCTGTTTTCCCTTGGTAGTTCGACTATCTGCTTTGATGGTTCAACTATCTGATAGCTCGACTATCTGTTGATAGTTCGACTATCTGTCGTTCTTTGATAGTTCGACTATCTGTTGATAGATCGACTATCTGTTTCCCTTCTGATAGTTCGACTATCTGTTGATAGGTCGACTATCGGTTTTGCTTTGATAATTCGACTATCTGTTGATAGGTCGACTATCTGATAGCTCGACTATCTTCTGATAGTTCGACTATCTGTTGTGATAGTTCGACTATCTCCTTTGATAGTTCGACTCTCTGGATCGTTCGACTATCTGTCCGATAGTTCGACGATCTCCGTTCTTCGGTCGACGATCTCTGAGGGTCGTTCGATGTTTTCTGTTTGCCTTTTTATTTTGTATTTATTTATTCTATTTAATTAATTAATATATTATCTGGCATTTTATTTCAGTTGTTTTATGATAATATTTCCAGGCAATATCTGCTCCATCCCTTTTGCCTGAGTCAAATCTTTTCAGATAAAGTTGTTTGTCTTATTAGTTGTCATTGTATTTTACTTTATCTGCTGTCAGTCCTTTATAGCCGTTAGACTGAAAAGTCTTCCTTCTGCTATAAAGAGTTTGTCTCTGATGTGATTTTATTTGGTAACTTTATTATCAGATTGCTTCCTGCAGCTTCTTTTATAAAGGTTTATCCCTTTTATAGAATATTTTGCTGCAGAGTTTGTTTGTCTTTGTGATATTTGCAGCCCAGGTTTCAAGTTTCAGAAGAAGACAAACAGTTCAAATTGAAAAGAGCCGTTGCTTGTTGCTGCTATAAAAGGAATCCTTTGGAGAAGGATTTCAGCTAGCTAACCAGTTATTCTAAGAGTTATTCAATTAGCATTCAAGCTTTCATCAAGACTAAGTTCACTGCTCTCAGCAATCTTCATTCAACTGAGAAGTGTTAAGCTCTTCTGCTCTTCTTCAACCTGAGTTCTCCTGCTTCCAGGAAGTTCAGACTCAGAGTTCTTTTGAAGAAGAAGAAGATAGCTGCTAGAAGATTTTTATTTTATATTTTATATCTTCTTGTAGTTTTTCCTTCAGAACTTTCTGAAGTGTTTTCTGCACTGAAGCAAGACTTCACCTGGACATTCTTTGAGCCAGGGGGAGCCTTGATTCTTTTGAGCTTTCTAGCTCAGTGCAAGTCTTTGTGCTTCTCTAATCTATTGTAAAATAGAGAAGACTTTTTAACCTTCTTTCCCCCTCCTGTACAGGGTTATTACTCCCTTCAAAAGTATCCCTTGGTGGCAGGGCACCTGATCAAAAACCTGTTGTTGGTTTTTAGACACCTGATCAAAAGTCTAAAGGGTTTCTAGATCTACCTGAAGCAGATCTTATGGTGGCAGGGCACCTGATCAAAAACCTGTAGTGGATTCCTACCTTGTTGGTAGAAGAGTGGACGTACCCAAGTTGTTTGGGGAACCACTATAAATTCCTTGTGTCGTCTGGCTTGCTTAATTTAATTACTTGCATTGTGGCTGTGATTAGATATAACTAGGTTTGCTAGTTGCTGATTAGGATTTCCAAGCCTTAACTGTAATTACAGTTAGCTTGAGTTTGTGCACAACACTTGTGTTAGGCTTTAGGGTTATCTCCTTATCTATAATCTTTTCATTCCGCATTTCACTCCAAGGGAGTTGGGTAGACTATTAAGTTTTGTCTAGTGCAAAATTTGATAACTCTATTCACCCCCCCTCTAGAGTAGTATCTATCCCTTCACTTTCAGGGTGGGGAAACCTTTGTTTGTGCTGTGCAAAGGCGCGGCTATGTCTCCGTGGTCGGCTGGCTATCCCGTGGCGCGCAAGTCATGTGGGGGAAGTGTCCCGGCGAGACTAGCCCCTTGTGTGGACTGACGAGAATGTCGAGCGGAGGACAAGCCCGGGCAGTGTGGCCATGAGCGGGTGGGGTCCAGCAAGACTTCTTAGAATCGGTTAGTGTGAGACGGAACCCTGACGTGCGAAGTCAGAATGTGCGGGCAAGCCCCGAGGTATATGACCCTTGTGCGGGTGGGGCCTTTGCAAGGTTCCGTGTGACGGCGTGTGTGCCGTTAGGGACATGGTGGTTCCCTTGTATTTGCGGCTTTAAGCCAATGGGGAAACGGAAGTACCCAGTGTTTGATGTTGTGCTAGATGCATACGAACTAGGGTGCCTTGGGTGAAACCCGAGCTGCATTCATGCTGCATAGTAGGCCCTTTCACCTTGTACAAAATATAGAGAACATGTATGCTGTATGAGACATCCAAGCCTGTTTTACCGCTTTATTATATATACTCTTTTGGTATACGAAGTGCTAACTTGCAGGTGGAGTGGTACCCCGGGGTCCGTTAGGGACGGCCGGGAGGAGATGTGTTGGTTACATAGTAGAGGTCAGCCTTTGCTGACCCACGTTACTTCAAATCCTTATAGGGCAAGGATCGCATGCAGGAGCTAGCGTGCCGGGCGAAAAGCCCTAAGCCTCATGAAGTGTTGCTGTGCTTGGATTTTCCTTTCGTGTTTGCTACCCTTGTTATGTTTATGTCCGGCTTGCATGCCGAGGTAGCCTAGGAGTGCTTGGCACATTTATATTTTTGGACTATTTTTGTGTAAGGCCTTAAGGCCATTTGATACTCTACCGTTAGTGGATAACTTCTGTCTGTTAGTATTCTGTTTCCGCTGTGTTTGTCTGGAGTTTTGAGATTGGGTAGTTTTCATATCATCTTTTAATACTAAAGCTGTGGCATCCGTATGTTGTGGGGCCCCGGCCGGACCCATATTATATGGTCTTTACAGGGGAGGTGTTACAGCTCCGGCCCTAATGCTTGTCCTTGAAGGAGTCTAAGTGCGGGTTCGACCTTCAGGAGGTGCACTATTTGGGCCATATCATTTCTGACAAGGGGCTCGCCACCGATCTCATCAAGATCCAAGCCATGTTGGATTGGCCCACACCCTCGTCCTTGAAGAAGTTGCACAGTTTTTTGGGGCTTACCGAATACTACCGCCGTTTTATCAAAGATTACGGGACCATGGTGAGGCCCCTCACGCGGCTCTTGAAGGAGCCCACCTTCTCGTGGAATGGCGAGGCGGAGCAAGCATTTGAGCAACTGAAGCGGGCTGTTTCTACACCACCCGTGTTGGCACTACCTAATTTTGCAACCACCTTTACGGTTGAGACGGATGCGTCTAACAGCGGAGTGGGGGCGGTTCTTACTCAAGCAAACCGACCCCTTGCCTTCTTTAGTAAAGCATTGGGGAAGAAGAACGCATTGCTACCGGCCTATGAGAAGGAAATGCTCGCCATTGTATTGGCGGTCCAACATTGGCGGCACTACCTTGTAGGAGGGAAGTTCATCATAAAAACGGATCACCAAAGCCTTCGCTTCTTGACGGATCAAAAGTTGGTGACCCCGGCCCAACAAAAACATCTTTACAAGCTCATGGGGTATGATTACGTCATTCACTACTGCCAAGGGAAGGAGAATATTTATGCCGACGCTTTATCCCGTCAGTTTGAGGACCCACCGAGGAAACTAGGGGACTGGAGGGTGCGACGTTTGGGCTGTCCATAGTGACGTCGGACCTCATGCAGCGGGTTAAGCAATCATGGCAAGGAGATGTGCGGATTCAGAAGATATTGGAGCAAAAAGAGCAGGATAGCACCGCCAAACCCGACTACACATGGCAACACGACATCCTTCGACGGAAGGGAAAATTGGTAGTGGGTAATGATGCTGTCCTCAAACAGCACTTGCTGCAATTATATCATGATGGAGCAGTGGGCGGTCACTCGGGTGTTACAACGACCCATCACCGGTTGAAAAAGATGTTCTATTGGAAGAGGATGAAGGCGAACGTCCTTACATATGTGCAACAGTGTACGGTGTGTCAACGGTGCAAGTCGATTAACCAACGGCCGGCCGGGTTACTACATTCCTTGCCCATTCAGGAGCGTGTCTGGCAGGACATCTCCATGGATTTTATTGATGGCCTTACCAAGAGTAAGGGAAAATCTACTATTTTGTGGTGGTGGACCGCTTGAGTAAAAATGCGCATTTCATGGCAATGGCTCATCCCTACACGGCGGAGGGGGGTAGCCCAAGTGTTCATGGATGGTGTCTTCCGGCTACATGGGCTACCAGCGTCGATCGTCAGTGACTGGGGTGCGGTCTTTGTGAGCGACTTTTGGCAAGCGTTGTTCCGTTCCTTGAAGGTCCAGTTGAAGCTGTCGTCGGCCTACCACCCGCAAACTGACGGGCAAACGGAAGTCGTCAACAAGTGCATCGAGAGCTATCTACGCTGCATGTGCTTTGATAGGCCTAGGGGTTGGGCGGAGTGGTTACCGTTGGAGGAATGGTGGTATAACACCACATTCCATAGCGCTATTCGCATGACGCCATACGAGGTGGTCTACGACCAGGAACCGGTGTTGCACATCCCCTATTTGGAGGGGTCGGTTGGGGTGGGCGGGGTGGATCCCTCACTAGCTGCCCGGGAGAAGGTCATCGACTTACTCAAACAGAGCTTGGCACAAACACATAATCAGATGAAGGTTCTCGCGGATAAAGGGCGACAAGAAAGTCACTTGGAGGTGGGCGCATGGACGTATGTGCGGTTGCAACCGTATCGCCAAACCAGTTTGAGCAGCCATGGGGCTCAGAAGTTAGCGCAAAAATATTTTAGACCATTCTTGGTGGTGGCAAAAGTGGGCAAAGTCGCGTACAAACGGCAGCTTCCGGAGACCGCCAAGATTCATCCGACCTTCCATATTTCTCAACTCAAGGAACACAAGGGAGCACCCCCACCAGAGATTGTGGCTTTACCGGAGGTCGTAAATGAGGAGGGAAATTTGTTAGTGGAGCCATTGACGGTGCTGGCTAGGCGGATCATTCCAAAGAATGGGAAGGTAGCCACCCAACTTCTGATTCAATGGACTAATGACAGCAGGGATGAGGCCACGTGGGAAGACCTGGAGACATTGCGGCGCAGATTTCCGGATTTTGTTCCGTGAGGACATAGGACCAGTTAAGGAGGGGGTATTGTTGCGTGCCGGGTGAACCGGTTGTTGGGTTATGGTAGGTGTTGTGTTAAGGAGGTGCTTATGTTTAATGTGTTTATGTGTAGAAAGAAGAATGGAAATGAAAGGTGCAAGTTTTATTCATCCTCAAGGGGCATTATATAGGATTACATCAAGATACCCAACACCGATAGGCGGTGTGGGACTAAACTCAACATATAGTAAAATACAAACTCTAACACTCCCCCTCAAGCTGAAGGGGAACCCTACAGCTTGAACACAACATAAAATGGAAGGTAAAAGAAGGTTGGCACGAAGGAACATAACAGCAGCCACCGAGGCCCAACCGCGTGTCACCGGGGATACTTCAACCGGGCAAGAGCCACACGACGTTGGTCCACAAAACCGACCATGACCACGCTGGATACACTCGGAGCGGAAACTAGGTCAACCACGCAAGACCAAACCAACCCTTCCAAATCCAGAGAAAACGACGAGGAGACACAAACAACATATGAAATCAACCTAGGGGCCATGTATGACTAAGGCAGGAGTCGGGAAAGAAGTATCCGAGTCGCCATGATCACAAACACTCCCCCTCACGTGGATCATGTGCAAGAAGATAGGTTATACCTAGGGGCCTGGTGTGACTAAGGCAGGAGTCGGGAAAGAAGCATCCGAGCCGCCGATATCACAAACACTCCCCCTCACGTGGAATACGTGCATGGAGGTATAGAATACGCCTAGAGGCCGTGACGTACACTCCCCCTCGCGTAGATCACGTGCAAGAAGGCGGAAATCATAGAGACGCAACACAACAACCACAACAACTTAAAAAAAATTTAAAACTTAAACCCTAAAATAGAGAGCTGCCGGGCTGGATCTGAAGAAGAAGGCCAGGCCGGAGACGGGGCAGTTGCTGGAGAAGAAGGTGTTGTAGCTGCGGGCCGGAGCAGCAGCAACAAGAGGGCTACTGGGCCAGAGAGGAAGCATCCGGAGAAGAAGAGGGCCAGAGAAGATGAGCAGCAGCAGGAGAAGAAGAAGCTGCAGAGCAGCAACCAAGCCGGAGAAGAAGAGAGCGGCGACAGTAGCAGGCCGGAGAAGAAGAAGCTGCAGCAGCAGCCGACCGGAGAAGAAGAAGCAGCAGCAACAGCAGCCGGCCGGAGAAACAGAGACGGAGAAGCCGTTGGGAGAAGAAAACGAAGCCGACGGAGTTGTCGATGTCGTAGAGAAGAGCCGACGGGATCGTCGTTCCGGAGAAGAAGCAGCTGCAGAGCATAGGAGCAGCCGATGTCGACGTCGGGAGAATGTCCCGCTCCCGTCTCCGGAATCAGACGGCGATTCCGTGGACGGGAGTAGGGGGGAGGCGGCACCCGTCAAGCCCTAACAGGCGAGCGGAAACGGAAGAGGAGAACACGTCGAGATTTTGGAGAGTGGAAACAGTAGCCGCGAGAAAAAATTTAATTAGGTTTCAGAATCTGCTTTGATACCATGTAGAAAGAAGAATGGAAATGGAAGGTGCAAGTTTTATTCATCCTCAAGGGGCATTATATAGGATTACATCAAGATACCCAACACCGATAGACGGTGTAAGACTAAACTCAACATATAGTAAAATACAAACTCTAACATTATGTATGTTTATGTTAAGTAAATTAGGGGGTTGTAATCGGATATAAACAGCTTTGAGATAGGGTTTTGTAGGTACGCTGTTTGTGTGTTTTCTGGAGGAGGAGACCGGCCGGCTGGAAACTTCACGGGAGTGTCTCCACTGTTCAGAGTTGTCTCGGTGTTGTATCTGTAGTGGTGTGTTCTGTTTTTCTAGTGAACTATTGCAGTGCTGCCTGTTTTTCTACCCGGTGCTGTGCCTATTTGGTAAACTGCTGCAGGGCGTTTCACCGGACCTAAGGAGGACGTTTCACTTTCCTTCCCTTTTGCTGTTCTATTCCTCCCGCAAATTAATCCGGCAAACCGAAGATTTACTTCGGTGACGATGTCTACCTTAGAGATCGAAGCACGAGAGTAAGTCGTAACCCTAAACCCGCAGCTTATCGTCTCATCTACTGTGTTCTCTTAGTTCTTCTCGGTGATTCAGGAAAATGTCGGGCTCGGAAATTACAGTGGATGGTTGCTTTAGGGATCCTTTTCTAAGTGGAACTTGAATGCGCCAAACCATATGTTCGTGTTACAATGTTACAGTCTATATTCGATGCTTTAGTGCTACTATTTTGTTGCAGATGCTGCTTACACTTAATTCCTAGAAAGGGGCGTTACTGTTTCAGAACATTGTGTGATTGGGAAACTGAAGATAATGCTCATAGTGATTCCATTGTTATGTTTTCTGTACGTTTTACATGTTTAGCCTATTTTAGTGATCCTGAACCAATTCGTCACAATACAGTTGGAGCATGATGCTAGATGAGTTGGGAATGATTTTTAGAGGTCTTAAGAGCTGATATGATTTACACTGTTTTCTGGCGTATGAAAAATCCTAGGTTTCTACATATTAAACCAATCATTAAGAGTTTAGAGAGAAACCTAATGATTAGAACACATGGAGAGAGAGATGTGACTTTACCATGCAGTTGATATCTATAGGAGTTGATTTTGAAATCCCATGTAAAGAAGATTCCAAGCCCTCGAGATATGGTTTTCTCTCTTTTAAATCCTAATTATGGTTTTAGTTTCCACCCTGAGTTTTTCTTGGCTAGAATGAGAAAAGCTAAAAATGATCACACTTGTGATGAGGAAAGAAGAGTTATTCCTCCATTGATATTCAATGAGAGAGAGAGAGAGTTGGGATATTTTTTTTTGTATTGTAACAAGTGCAACACCTTACCATTGTAGAAATTTTCATTTTGCATGCAATTTGAGAAACTAAGAGGGGGACAGACCATGCACATTTTTTTCCAATCATGATAAAAAGGCAGCCCGATGCACAAAGCATCCCTGTGTAGTGAGATCCCGGGGAAGGGTGAAATGTAGTCAAACCTTACCTTGAATTTTCTTTCCGATCAGGATACAACAACAACACTCAAGCCTTTATCCCACTATAGTGGGGTCGGCTATATGAATCATATGTCGCCATTGTGCCATATCTTTAGTCATATTCTCACTAATGCTTAAGTAGTATCATGTCTTTCCTTATAGTTTCATTCCAAGTTTTATTGGTCTACCCCTCCCTCGTTTAACTCGCGTAGTGACTAAACTCTCACAACGCCTAACAGGTGCCTCTAATGGTTTCCTTTGTACGTGTATAAAGTATAAACCATCTTAGTCTAGCTTCTCGTATCTTCTTTGCAATTGGTGTCACTCATGCCTTATCCCTAATACATGCATTCCTAATTTTATCCAGTCTCGTGTGTCCACACATCCACCTAAGCATTCTCATCTCTGCAACTCCCATTTTTTTGCTCATGTACACAATTCACTGTCCTACACTCAGAACAATAGAGCATCGCTAGAATAATTGCAGTATGGTAAAACTTGTCTTTAAGTTTTAATGGTAATTTACGATCACATAAGATTCCTAACGTGCATCTCCACTTCAACCAACCTGTTTGGATTTTATATATCACATTTTTATCAACACCTCCATCTTTTTGAACTATCGATTCAAGATATATAAATCACTCACTTTGGGAAATATTTTAATCACCCAATTGAATAACGAAGTCATCCTTCTTTCTTTCACTGCTAAATTTAAGCTCCATATACTCCGTTTTTGCCCTGCTCAACCTAAAATCCCTCTTTTCTAAATTGTCTCGCCAAAATTCAAGTTTTGCATTTACACCCTCGCCCGTCTCATCGAACAAATGATATCATTCGTAATCAATAAACATCAAGATATTAATTGTTGGATATGTCTAGGGGTGAAACTGGTGCGGTTTGAGCCCAAATCGTAACCACACCAAAGAGGGACGGTTTTGGACTTTACAAAACTGCACCGCATCCAAACCGTGCGGTGCGTTTGGCATTGATGCGGTTGGGAGTCAATTTTTGCGGTGCGGTTTCGGTTTTTGCATATTTACCAAAACTTATCAAAAAGTACATGAACTATTTACATTTTATGCCCAATAATGCTATCCCCTCAAAACTTTCTAACACATGCAGAAGAGCGTGGTTCGTGAAGACAAAATAGAAGAAATGAAAAATGAAAAATCACGTTTGGTTTCTCTATTAGATTCAACGTTTCGGCCATGAGTTAAATTCTGGCAGAGGTTGTAGATCTGTAGTGCGGTACTTATTTAGATACTTATATTAAGATATATTAATATATTATATTATATAATTATAAGATATATTATAAGATATAATACAAGATATATTAAAAGATATATTAATTAATTTGTAAGATATATTATAAGATAAAAAAAAAAACTAATATTATAATCACTGCAGTGCGGTGCGATTTATTTGGTTTTGTCAAAGCAAAAACCGAACTGCACCGCAAAACATGCGGTTTTCCAATAACCAAAATTGCTCCACAACCAAACCATTCAGTGCGGTTTGAATTCGGTGTGGTGCGGTGCGGTGCTGCAGTTTTTTGCGGTTTCGGTTTTTTATTTTCAGGCCTGGATATGTCCGGTGAACTCATCTAAGATAAGCGTAAAGAGATAAGAGGTTTTTTTTTTGGCGATTTTATAACTTGTCATGTTTTCATCATTCCCACAAGCATATAATGTTTTATAACCGACCATCTTTTCCCTCATTTTATCTTGCACTTTCTCTTTTCACCATCAAAAATCTTTATTTGGTGGCGCGCGACCTTTTGATTTTCTAAGTACGTTCTTTTTACTCATCCTTAAACGTGAAGATTTAATTTCCCATAAGACACTAGGATCAACATAAGAGTCATCAACTAGTTATACCGTAACTGTTGTCATGAAAGTAATTTGTTTTTCCGTCTTCAAGTTCAACCACCGAATTTTTTGCAATTATTTTGCCATGTTCTTAAATTTATTATATTTAATTTCCAAGTTCAACACGACTAACCTATGTTATGTTGTTAAACGTTCTCCTGATATGACTTTGCATTCTTTACAAATCATTTTATACATTTTGCGAGTCATACAATAATCATTTTTTGACTATTTGGTCTGGTTTTAATGTAATTAAATGTTCTTCATTTTTTATGAAAAATATATTTGTCACAATTAACCCGCGTGCTATGAAAAAGTCTAAAATGATTATTCTTTATTCTTTTCTTTCTCCATACCAAAATCCTCTATGCTTGAATGTATAATATGTATTTTTCTTCTCTATATGTCCATTTAAGTTTTCTCCTATGAAAATCTTCTCTCTTTCTAGGATTTTACATACTAAATCATTTAAGTTATCCAAAAATTATACTTTATAGTTTCACTGAATTCTACTTGTGGCGCATAAACACTGATCTCGTTAATAATTTTTTTTTCTGTGACCATTTTTAAAGCTAAGATTCTATTACATTTTGTACTTACCCTAACAACTCAATTCCTCAAAGTAGTATTCACAATAATACCTACTCCATTGCTTGTTTTATTTTTTCCCGTGTACCATATTTATAACCTGAATTGTTTAAAAATTTAGCTTTTTCACCCACCCATCTAGTCTCTTCCATACATAAAATTTCTCCTAATCATCGTATTCACTACTTCCAACTCTTTTCCCGTTAGCGTGTCTATATTCCAACTTCTAAATCTAAGTCGGTCACAAATCCTACAATATACTTTCCTAAGACGTCTAATATGCATGGATTTTTTGCTTATTTAACACTACACCCAAGTTCTCTTGAAGGTGCAGTGGTCCTAGTCAAGTCGCCGCATTCGAACCATATAACGAAGACTCTTGCATATTTAACACTACACTCAATTCCTGGATAAGTAGCGATCCTTACCAAGACGACGCATTCAGACCATTTGACAAATTCCTTAAGGGGAACATCCTAGCTTTTGCACAATTTCTCAAATGATACATATTCATAACGGTGACTAAATTTTATATTGGACGTCTACCTAACACAACCCTCATCATTTTTCATTCGGGCTTAGGACCGACATAGACTGGTTTTACAAGATTTTTTCTATTTCGTGTACTTGTTTCACACATTTATTTCTCTGCGATCAGGATAAGGGAGTAAATACATAATATGAGATAATTTTACAAGATTTTTTTTATCAGGATAAGGGAGTAAATACATAATAAGATATATTTTTAGTAGAACAGATAATATGTTACATGATTAAAGAAATGGCATCCTATGCTATGCCGTCATATTTATAGATTATTAGAGACTCAAACTAAATCATAATCTAATTGCACTTGAGTAAGTTTAAAATACACAAGCCTAATAAGCTAATAAAACAAATTGAAAATCAGACATTAAAAAATTTGTTATGCAAAGGAGATGTGATGTAGAAAGATGCTCGTGACGTCGGATTTTATGTTATTTATGCCGAACATTTTTTCTATTTTGCGCACTTGTTTCACACATTTATTTCTCTGGAATTATTTTATGTATTGGAGAAGGTAGTAGTGTATTCCCTATGATGTGATTATCTAAGTCGTATGCGTTTACTCTAGGTTAGTCAGAAGCATATCTTTTGATTTAGTTGGATATACCCTATTTTCCCTCGCTAGTACCTTCTTACGCCTTACCCTAAATTTTGAGCCTACATGTATTTTTTTATTAGATTTTCTTCAAAAAATTCAAAAAAGGAAAATAGAAATGAAAAAAAAAGAAATAATATTAGAATCATATAATATATTCCTTCACGGTATCAGAATCCTATAATTTCCTATAAAATAAGAATCCATGTTTAGTTGTTTTGGAAACATCAGAAAAATATTCATTGACGATTGGTCCATTTAATCAATTTGATGTACTCTTACCTTTCCTATTGTGATGCCCTAACTTGTTATAGGTACAAATAATATTTATTTAGTATTAAGGTGTGTGTTTCACGTGTCTTTCTTGAGGAAATATAGCTTATCCAGATAAAATAGTTCCTTCTAAGCTAATCCAAATTGAATCTGATCTATCAAGCCCAACCGAGCCATACAAGATTGTAGATTGACAAAATAAGCAACTCCGAAACTGAGAAGTTCGATTCCTTAAAGTTTGGTGGAAAGGATATAGTTTGCATGAAGCTACATGGGAAAAGAAGAAATAATGCGAGACCTTTTTCCTCAATTTTTTGATGTAGAAAATTGAAGATTTTTGCGAACGAAAATCCAATAAGGGTGTGGGGGGGGGGGGAATTGTGACGCTGTAACTTGTTACAGGTACGAATATTCATTTAGTATTAAGCTATGTTTAAATGAATTATATTAACACATATTAGAGTCAAAAAAAGGACCGGCTACTAGGAGACGTGATTTTAGAGGTGCAAGCACGACTCATGCTAAATAGAAGCGTGTGTCATGTATACTGGAAGCGGTACTCAATTAAGAGGACAAAACAGTGCACGACAAAATTATTCCTCTCAGTTACGCCCGACGGGAGCCGATGCCCAGGAGGAAGCCCCTCGACGCCCTTGCCGTCCGAGAGCCCAAATCACCTCTGTTTTTTGTGATTTCTTCTTCCTTAGAGAGGTAATCCCTTCCTCTCCACTCTTCTTCCTTCTTATGTGAAGTTTTTGCATGGATTGAGTAGAGCCAAAATTCTAGGGTTTGATATCATAGTTTTTTCGTTTCTTTTCTTCTGGAAAGTTTTTGAAATGTATTATTATGCCCTAGTCCATAATTTCAAGCAATTTAAGTGAAACCCTAGATGACATAATGTAGATTTCGAAAATTCTAAGGGTTCCTTATGTTGGAAAAAGACTCCTAGAATATGTACCTCTCAATTAGAGCAAAAAATCCTTTTCCATGGCATTATGATGGCAATTAATTCTTGGAATTTTGATCCTTTTGCTCCCAATCGGTAATATTAGGCTAGGAAATGCCTCTCCCTCACTAAATTAGTGAAAAATCCCTTGTTCAAAATCAGGCATCCAACACCTAGTTCGTTTAAAACTCATTTGACCTAATTAGGTCAAGTGAAACCTATTTAGATGCTTTGTGGTGTGCTTGATAATGTTGTATAAAATACGAAGGTGTCAATTGGATGTTTAACGGGCTACCCTGAAGTAATTAAGATTTTATTATAGGTCATGGCATCCCAAGGAATCGGGAGATGCAACGACGATGATAGGAGAGACAAAGGAAAAGGAAAGGCTGCATTGAGTTCTTATCCCGTATGTTCAGTCATCTATTGTTTTATAACTGGTGTCACTATTGCTATAATTGCTAAACTTGCTTTATGATTGATATATTCACTTTAAAAGAAAAGGAATCAAATTTATGATGTGAAATAAGGGTTAAAGCAGAAGTGAAAAGCAAGGTTGTTTAAGTTCATTATAAATGAAAGCAATGTCTAAAAATCAACATAGTAAAGATATAATAAAATGATGTTTCGATGGAATAGGTTATGTTAAGGATGTACCCAACTAGTGGTGGTAGCGTGAATGTCCTCCCAACATAAGACAAATAAATGATGCATAAACATGCAAATATGAAAAGACTCGTAAAAGATTTATATGTGTGCGAATATGAAATGACACAGATAAATAAATAAAAGCACGCTATATAAATACATGAAGAAAAAAAAACAATTTATCCCTAACATTGCCCACTAAGAAAATAACACGTGATGAAATGCCTAACATTGAATAAAAAAGAGGTGACACAAAACTACAAAAGATTATGTAAATACCTACCAAATGAATACAACAGATGTTTAAAACTAAACTAAATATTAAGAAGTATAAATTATAATATGTATAAATAATTCATCATAAGTAATCAAGGGAAGAATAAAAATTTGCTTAGTCCTTTGACTAATAAAAAATGTAATTAAAATAGGGCAAGGAAGAGACCACTCCCGCCAATTTTAGCAGACCTCTTTTTCGGCAAGAGAAGAGGTACAAGCTGTGGATAGACGTTGCCACAACAGTTTTTGGTGTTCTGGATACACATAAAGCTGGGCGTCGAGACCCCAACTGGCCGCACGAGAAGTTTCAGTTCTTCAAGTAGAGTCAGAGTCCTTGTATTATAGTTTTTGATATGATGCCCATTTATATGTGTAGAGAAAGGCCTCAAAGCTTGTATATACTTCTTGAATGAATAGTTACAAGTATGAATACACTTATATAGGAAGAGAAGGAGAAGAGAAAACCTAAATACAAGATGTGGGACTAATACAAGGAGAGAGAAAAGAGAGAAAACAAGGGCCCTTAATTGGGCTTTTCTAACACTCCCCCGCAAGCTGGAGCGTACAAGTCGTAGGCACCAAGCTTGGATAAAAACTGATAGTATAGAGGCCTGAAGAGAGCTTTAGTCAGGATATCCGCAATTTGGTCTTTAGCAGGAACATGCTCCAAATCTATCTTCTTTGACTGTACCTTTTCCCGGATAAAGTGACAGTCAACTTCGATATGCTTTGTGCGTTCGTGAAACACCGGATTCTTGGCAATATGGATTGCTGCCTGACTATCACAAAATAAGGTAGCCGGTGATGAGAGACGAACACCCAAGTCTCCCAAAAGGCTCTCAAGCCAGGTTAGCTCGGAAGCAACCACAGCCATAGCCCGGTACTCGGCTTCAGCAGAAGAGCGTGCAACCACAAATTGTTTCTTGCTACGCCATGTTATGAGATGACCACCAAAGTAAGTGCAGAACCCCGTAGTGGAGCGCCTATCATCGATAGATCCTGCATAGTCAGCGTCAGAGTAAGCGACGAGTGATAGAGATGTGGATGGCTTATACACAAGTCCTTGTCCGGGGGCGATCTTGAGATATCGAAGGATGCGCTCGACCGCTTGAAGATGAGATGTTCGAGGAGCGTGCATGAACCGACTCACAACTCCTACAGCAAATGAGATGTCCGGTCGAGTCACCGTAAGGTAGATCAGTTTCCCAACCAAGCGTCTGTAATATTCCGGATTTGTAAGCAGCTTGTCAGAGTCAGAACTATGGGCCGAGAGCTTGTGATTGGCGTCCATAGGAGTCTCCACAGGTTTGCATCCAGAGTAGCCTGCATCATGAAGGAGGTCCATACAGTACTTCCTTTGAGATAACACAAGACCGTCAGAGCATCGTGCGACCTCGAGCCCAAGAAAGTACCGAAGGTTGCCCAGATCTTTGGTCTGAAAGGCGGAATTTAACTGTTCCTTGATCTGTTGTATTCCTGCCGTGTCGTTGCCAGTAATCAGGATATCGTCAACGTAGACCAGAAGGATCACAGTTCCGGTTGACCGGTGGCGGGTGAAGAGGGAAAAATCAGCCGAGCTCCGAGTGAAGCCACTAGCACAGACCACTTTACTGAATTTTTCAAACCACGCTCGTGGGGACTGTTTGAGACCATAAATGGATTTCCGAAGGTGACATACCAAAGACTCCCCCGTGGTCTCAAACCCGGGAGGTTGCTGCATATAAACTGTCTCGTGCAGATCGCCGTTGAGGAAGGCATTCTTAATATCAAACTGATAGAGCGGCCAGTGACGATGAACTGCCAAGGAAAGAAGGACGCGGACCGTGTTCAATTTGGCCACTGGAGAGAAAGTTTCCTCATAATCAAGGCCATGTTGCTGAGTAAAGCCCCGGGCCACGAGGCGAGCCTTCAGGCGGTCAACAGTGCCATCCGCCGCATGCTTGACAACAAAGACCCATTTGCAGCTCACAGAGGTATGACCAGGAGGAAGAGGTACCAGATCCCAGGTCTGGTTCGCCCAAAGAGCCCGCATTTCATCTTCCATGGCTGCCCGCCACCCGGGATGTGTAAGCGCCTCCTGCACAGAGTTAGGAATAGAAATAGAGGAAAGAGAGGTGGCAAAGGCGTAGAGAGGTGGTGCCAGCCGATGGAGAGAGACGTAGTTGGCCAAGGGATGAGCTGTAGAGACGGGAGCCGGATCTGCCGGAGCCGAGGTATCGCTGGTAGCGGGGAGCTGGTGCACGGGAGTATCCTTGGATAGACGTCGAGAGTAGACCCGGATAAGAGGTGGAGGAACCTGAGGAAGAGCTGGTGGAGAGGAGGAAGAAGAGGGTAGAGACGATGGCGTGACTGGTACGGCAGGCCGGGGAAGAGGTGGAGCAGAAGACGAGGTGGGGCAAGGCAAGTGGAAGTGCTGGTGTTCGCAGAAGGTGACATCTGCAGAAACAACCAATCGACCATCAGAAGGAGAGTAACAGACATATCCCTTTTGAGTCCGGGAGTATCCAACAAACATATACTTTGCAGCCCGAGGAGCAAGCTTGTCGGAAGGAGGGCCAAGATGGTGGACATAGCACACACACCCGAAGACCCGTGGTGTGAGAGAGGTGGGGTTGGTGGAGGGAGAGAGAAGTTGGAGTGGTGAGGCAAAATTCAGCACAGAGGAGGGGAGGCGGTTAATAAGATGACAGGCTGTGGAGACGGCAAAATTCCAATATTCGACCGGAACATGCATTTGGAACATCAGAGAGCGGGCAACATCAAGAAGATGACGATTTTTCCGTTCGGCGACCCCGTTTTGCTGAGGGGTATAGGCACAGGAAGTTTGATGGATGATACCGAACTCGGTGCAAAGAGTAGAGAAGGCACGCCCGGTATATTCGTGAGCATTGTCGGTGCGGATGACCCGAAGGGGGGGTGTCGAATTGCGTACGCATCTCAGTCAAAAAAGCACGAAACACAGAAGTAAGATCAGTACGATCATGTAGTAAATAAAGCCATGTAGTACGCGAGTAGTCATCGATGAACGTGACAAAATAACGATAACCAAAAATACTGGGGACACGATAAGAACCCCATACATCAGAATGTACTAAAGAGAGAGGAGTACTACTCCTGGTACAAGTAGGGGGAAAGGAAGAGCGATGCTGTTTGCCGTAGATACAAGATTCACAAGAGAACTCCTGCAGAGGTACATCAGGAAGAGTCCGCTTGAGAATCGGTAGGGGGGGGGGATGCCCAAGGCGGCGATGCCAATCGACCGTGGAGATAGCAGATAGAGTAGTAGGTGGGATGTCCAAGATATAGAGCCCGTTCAACAGCTGCCCTTTACCAATGGTACTCCGGGTGCGACGATCCTGTATAAGGAAAGAAGAAGGTAAAAAAGTTATGCAACAATCAAGGTCGTGGGTGAGACGACTAACAGAAAGTAAGTTGAAAGGGGAGCCCGGAACATGCAGAACCGAGGAAAGAGAGAGAGTCGGAGTAAGCTGAAGAGCAGCGGTGCCAGAGACAGGAAGGGTATCACCGTTGGCCACAGTGATGCAAAGGGGGTGAGGCGTCCGTTGGTACTTGGTGGGCTTCTGGGAAGTGATATGGTGAGTGGCCCCGGAATCAACGATCCAGCAGGGACTATGAGAGAGACAGGTTATACCTTCCGCAGAAAAGGATGCGACGGAGCCGGAGGAGCGGTTGAGAGCACCTTGAAGCTGTTGGAGTTGGGTGCGAAGCTCAGCAATATCCTGGCGGGTAGTGGAAGCCAGATCGGGGGCAGACGACCCAGTGGGAGGAGGAGCAGCAGTGGTAGTAGCAGTAAGATGAGGGGGCAGGTCGTGCTTGCGGTAACAAGTAGCTTCAAGATGATTATCGCGGCCACAGTAAGTGCATTTCATTGAAGACCGATCACCACGTCCGCGTCCCCGAGACGGTGGCCGGCCCCCCCGAGTGGAAGATCCACGAGTAGGAGGGTTCAGAAGGAGAGGTTGCTGAAGAAGAGCTGGGGCAAAATCATGAGGGGCCTCCGAGGGAGGCGTGACTTTGAGCAGCATAGAGCATACATCCGACAGTGAAGGAGTTGTGGCGGAGGATAGGATCTGAGCCCGAATACTATGTAGGTGGGGAGGAACTTGGGACATCATCATGGCGATGGCGACAGCTTCTTTCTGGTTGCGTTGAGTGGTGAGATCGGTAGTAGGAGGCTGATGCTGAATCCAAGCCTCTGCCAAACTCTTGGCTTTAGCCACGAAGGAGAGCATATCACCAGGAGCACTTGGGGTAAGATTCTGAAGATCGGAAATAATATCATACAGATGTTGTAGGCTGTCATGACCGGAGTAAAAGGCGTGAAGCTCCTCTCACATGGATTTAGCCGTATCATGATACATTGCCATCCGGTAGGGTTCAGGATCCATAGAGTTGAGAAGCCAGGACTGGACCCGACCATCGTCGCGAATCCAGTCATCGGAGGGTGCAGTCGGAGGGGCCCGGGTCAAGTGGTGAAGAAGTCCCTTTGTCTGCAGAACACGGCGAACCGAGGGAACCCATTCAACAAAGTTCCTTTTGCCAGTGAGGGAGATAGTTGATCACGAAGTTCGGAAGCCGAGGCAGCCGCGCGGGCTGGCGGCTCAGAAGTAGCAGCAGAGGTATCGGACGCCATGCGCGGCCAGCAGAAGAGGCCGGGCGGTTAGAAGAGGAGTGTCGTGCGGGTAGCAGAGAAAGGGCCGGGAGGCAAGAAATATAGAAGTTGCACGGTCTCGGCGGACACGCCAGCGACCAGGAGATCGCGACCAAATGCGACAAGATAGCAGCAGAAAGGCGAGGCCGCAGCGAGAAGCGAGGAGGAAGCAGGTCGCTACAGGCCGCAGGCGAGTAGCGAGGAGGAAGGACTGCAGCGGATAGAAAGAGATCGCGCGGCGAGCAGGAGAGGCAGGTCGCTGCGAGCAGCGATCAGCGATCAACGAGCAGCGAGACGTCGCAGCGGAGAGAGAGAGACCGCACGGCGAGCAGGAGAAACAGGTCGTTGCGAGCAGCGACTAGCGAGCAGGGAGAAGCCGCAGCGGATAGAGAGAGACCGCGCGGTGAGCAGGAGAAACAGGTCGTTGCGAGCAGCGACTAGCGAGCAGGGAGAAGCCGCAGCGGATAGAGAGAGACCGCGCGGTGAGCAGGAGAGGCAGGTCGCGGCGAGCAGCGATCCAAAAAACAGGGAGAGGCCGCAGCGGATAGAAAGAGTCCGCGCGGGAAGAGAAGGGGAGAGAAAGTGGTCCCACGTGAGAGAGAGGAGTATAAAAAGAGGGGAGGGGGAAGGAGGAGGTGGAGTCCACGAAAGAAACAGAGGGCTGGGGAGGAAGCGGATAGAGAAGACCAAGCCGCAGGAGTCCGCGGGAAGGAGAGACCGCGCGGACAACCGGTTAGGAGAAGAGACCGGTTGCGGTGAGGAGAAGAAAAACGGGTAGACCGGATACCGTGGGAGGAGACCGGTTTGGCTCTGATACCATGTAGAGAAAGGCCTCAAAGCTTGTATATACTTCTTGAATGAATAGTTACAAGTATGAATACACTTATATAGGAAGAGAAGGAGAAGAGAAAACCTAAATACAAGATGTGGGACTAATACAAGGAGAGAGAAAAGAGAGAAAACAAGGGCCCTTAATTGGGCTTTTCTAACAATATGTGTATATGATGTAAATTTGTAGTTATATGTGGTAAAATTTTGTGATAAACATTTCCTTTTGTATGAATACATGCTGGGTTATCTGCTGTACTGTATCAGTTGTATAAATAAAAAAAATGTTTTATTTACCCTCATTATCCTTTTTGTATTTTGTCATGAATTTATGATCGCTAAATGTTTATACCGGGCGCCTCTGATGATACATTTTTAAAAGATAATTTATATGCTAAATAGTGGCGGTAGCTTAAATAATGGGTCCGTTACACTTATTTCTTAATCTCATCCGTCTATTGCTGGAGTCATACAATATTCGTTTCTTTTGAGGGATGCTGGAAAAAAACAAGAAGGGGAATTTTTTTGAAAGGAGGATTTTTTTTATAGTTAGCCATAATTGCCTCTACCAACGAAACAATTGTTCATTCTCCTTCCCTTCCTCTTTTTCACCTTCTTCTAAGTCTTCTTTCTCCTTTGTCTCTCCACAGATTTTCTGTCATCCTATCTCTTCTACATCGTCGCCGCACCGTCCTCCTTGTGAGCCGCAGCGGCAACCTTTACACCGTTTGCGCGAAGAATCTCTCTTCTTCGATTGGATCTTCCTCCGACATCTTACCCTACCCTTTCATACTTGGTGAGATCTTTCCTAATCTTTAGGTTCACCATTGTCTAGTTAAAGTACCTCGTTTCCTAGGGAAATTTTGTTTTTTTGTCTTTCCCTACAGACTTGACCTTATATTGAACAACTAGTTTGTTATTTTGATTCATATTGATTGTTGCAGAATTTCCTACCATCAAATGTTTTTGCCGCGAAAAGTAATTGAATTTCTAGTCTTGTGAAGGTTGCACGCTAAATTTTCTTTGTTGAATCCAATTTCGTTTTCTTTAATTTAAATTGTTTCTAGCTTTACATTTGCATTGCTTTCAAGGAGGTATGTTACCAGGAGAGAAGATAGAACAAGAAAAGGCTGAGTTACTTCTAAAAAATTATAGATCAATTTTATCACAATCAAAGTTATCAAGACTCCTAGTGGAGGAATGGCAAGTTATTGCTTAAAGGAGGTTAGGTGTTGGCGTGTTGGCTATTCAAGATGGGGGTTACAAGAGGAAGAAGTTAATAGAGTTGACTTGGGAGTGGCTAGCTGAGTGAAAGTGAGGGTGGGAAGTTACCTAGCCATTGACGTTACTTGTCAGCTACACATGGTGGAACAGATGATATGCTGTCAAAGGTTACCAAAAAAGGAATGGAGAATTTTGTCTTCGAGTAGAAATGATTGTGGGCCCGTGGGGGTGATGAGACATAAGTATATACGATGTGTCAAGGTTGGTATATAGGTCTAATGATGAGTTGACAGCCAACATTTGTCCACACGAGCAAGGTCAAATTTTGGGTTCTTTAGCTCAAGCTTTCGTTACATTACATAGATAAAGTCATGTCACACATGATTTTACAGATTCATATACTATATTTTGACTCAAGATTCAATGATATGGAATAGTAAACAATTGCATAAAACATTTAGTCACAACACATACATATAATAAAGAAGGACAGACTCACACATGTCTACCGTGCTGCTTTCAATGATGCTTATAACGTTCTACTAGTACTCTTTGAATTCAAAATTTGACTCTGACAATGGGTGTAGAGGTATTATTATAGTAGATCAGGGTTCAATTGTTTTTGTTCTTTTACGTTCATCATGAATCTTCAATTTGTGATAAACCATGTTGTTGAAGGCGCACCTAAAGCTCATGGTTCGCCATGATCAAAGCGTGATTTATATAGCCTTGGCGTGCGCTTTTGTTGCACCTTTGGAGCATAAAAAACACACCTGAGTGAGTTTTTTTTTCAAAGTAATGGAAGAAATAATGTAATACCTGAACATCATTTGAATTATTTAGTAGGCGTTAAATATAATCAAGCGTTGATGTATTGATAGTATGTAAGTGATCACATTGATCTCATTTCTTAAAAGGTATAAATGGTTGTAACGAGTGACTGGAATGAATGATTGATGAGTAGAATGGATGAAGAATTTGCTCAATAAGATGATATTTGATGATGATTATTTAAAATGCGATACAGTTGTGCCTTACCTCCGGTAGGTGTGCTAATGCCCCTAGGCTCCAAATCCCTTTTTCGCCGTTAACAACTATGGTGGAAAATCCTTCAGGTGAATTTGGTATCGTTGAACTCCACCTACAATAGATGTGGCATGATCATCTTGAGTTAGTTCTACTTGCTAAGACCTTAGACAGTTCAAGTGGTTTAGCACTAGAAGTATCCTGTGAAAGCTCAATATCCTTAGGAATATCCATGTATAAACTGCAATACATAGTTGACCTACATTGGATACTAGTGAAAGCCCAATATCCATAGGAATATCCAATTCAATTACATTATCATTATATCTTCTTTATGATTTTATATAGACAAAATATTTGTTAGTTAGCTTTTTAAGAAGCCCTTAAAGGAACTTCTCTGTTCTGGTCTTCACAAGCATCATATCTCATATTCAAAAGTATACGTGATGCTTGTACAAATTAGGATTTTTTTATAACTTTCATGTTTCAAAACTACATTTTATCAAATCTCAGTGCGTATTTCATGCATGCTTCAAATAAATGATGGTGCAAATAAACTAGTCCTAGAGGAAAGTTAGAAGCATATATATCAATCAAATGATCTAACTTTATAGGTTGATAACATGTAACATTATGGAAGGGAGTCGTATCAATTGACCAACAGTGCTATAGTTTTATAGTTTAATTGTGGCGAGGATTAATGCTTAGCTAACTGTTTTGCAACTAATTTCCCAAGTGAATATATCAGAGTAAAATTCACGACCTAGGCTTACCTGTCTATTTTGGAGTGATATGCCGTGGAAAATGTTTAAACCAGCCTATGCCGGTCCCAATCCCAGATGAAAAATGGTGAGGGTTGTGTTAGGTAGACGACCAACGTAAAATTTAGTCACCCTTATGAATATGGATCATTTGAGAAATTGTGCAAAAGCTTGGTTGTTTCCCTTAAGGAATGCGTCACATTGTCTGAATGCGGCGTTTTGTCTAGGACCGCTACATCTTCAGGGCTTAGGTGTAGTGTTAAATTTGCAAGAGTTCTCGTCGTATGGTCCGAATGCGGCTTCTTGGCAAGGACCGCTGCACCTCCAAGAGGACTTGAGTGTAGTGTTAAATAGACACAAGTCCTCACATATTAGATGTCCTAGGGAAGTATGTCATAGAAATTGTGATCAACTTAGGTTTGAAAGTTGGAATATAGGTATGCTAACGGGGAAAACAATGAAAGCAGTGGATACAATGATTAGGAGAAGGATAAATATTTTATGCCTGCAAGAGACTAGATGAGTGGATGAGAAAGCTAGATTTTTAGATAATTCAGGTTTTAAATTATGGTACAAAAACAAGCAGTGGAGTAGATATTATTGTGGATACTACTTGGAAGGATGAAGTTGTTGGGGTAAGTAGAAAATGTGATATAATTTTAGCTCTTAAATTGGTAATAAAAAAGGAAATTATTAATGTAATCAGTGCTTATGCGCCACACATATGATTAAGTGAAGTTATTAAAGTGCAATTTTAGGAAAACTTAGATGATTTAGTAAAAGAAATCTCACAAAGAGAGAAGATTTTCATAGAAGGAGACTAAAATTGACATATAAGGAAAATATAGATTATACAGCCGTTCATAGAGGATATGAACATGAAAAAAAGAATGAAGAATGACAAATCATTTTAGACTTTGTCGTAGCACATGAGCTAATTGTATCAAATACGTTTTTCATAAAGAGGGAAAAACATTTAATTACATTTAAAAGCGTATCAAATAAATCACAAATTGATTATTTTATGACTCGCAAAATGGATAAAATGATTTGTAAGAATTGCAAAATCATGTCAGGAGAAAGTTTGACAACACAACATATGTTAGTGATGTTAGATGTACAAATTAAATATAATAAATTTAAGACAAGAACAGAAATGTTGGAAAAAATTCTGTGGTAGAACTTGAAAATCGAAAAGCAGGTTACTTTCAAGAAGACAGTTATGGAACAACTAGTTGATGACCCTTATGTTGTTGATCCTAATGTCTTATGAGAAGTTATGTTTTCACATTTAAGGATAAGTGAAAAGAATGTATTTGGAGTATCAAAAGATCGTGTGCCCCCAAATAAAGAATCTTGGTGCTGGAAAGAGGAAGTGATAGACAAAGTGAGGACAAAGTGTGTCAGCTATAAATCACTATACACTTGTAGGAATGATGAAAACTTAGTCTGGTATAAAGTCGCTAAAAAGAAGATAAACAAACAGTAAGTAAAACAAGAAGTCTAGCTTATGAAATTTTTTATAAGCGACTAGATACTAAAGATGGAGTGTGTGACATATATAAAATTGCTCGAGCTAGAGAAAGAAAGATGAGATTTAAGTCAAGTAAAATGCATAAAGGATGAGACAGATACAATTTTGACGGTTGATGTGAATATTAAAGAGCGATGAAAAATATACTTTTATTAATTCTATAATGAAACAAAGGACAATAAATTGAACTTGAAAGAGTTAGTAACCCAGAGAAGTATAAGAATATAACATTTTATCATAAAATTCAAGTATCATAGGTAAAAGATGCTCTAAATAAGATGAAAAATGAAAAAACGGTTGTGCCAGATGATATACCCATCGAAGTATAGAAATGTCTAGGAACTGAAGGAATTTTGTGGCTTACATGTTTTTTCAATAAAATACTGAAGTCAAAGAAGATTTCAGATCAATAGAGAGAAAGTATCTTGGTACCTTTGTATATGAATAAATGAGATATACAAAATTGTGTTAATTACAGTGGAATTAAATTGATGAGTCATAACATGAAACTATGAGAATGAGTAATAGAAAGAAGATTAAAACGAAAGATTAACATCTCGGAGAATCAATTTGGATTCATGCCAGGGAGGTCGACCATAGAAGCTATACATCTCTTGAGGAGACTCATTGACAACTATCGAGAAAGAAAACAAGATTTGCATATGTTGTTTATTGATCTTGAGAAGGCTTATGATAGAGTTCCAAGAGAGATCTTATGGAGAGTCTTAGAAAAGAAAGGTGTAAATTTATCATATATTGACACAATCAAAGATATGTATACAAATTCAGTGAGAAGGGTGAGGACATTTGGAGGATTAACACATGAATTCTCTATCACCGTTGCCTTACATCAAGGTTCAACTTTAAGCCCTTATCTCTTTACCCTTATCTTAGATGAGCTCACCGGACATATCCAACAAACAATACCTTGATGTTTATTGTTTGCGGATGAGATCGTTTTGGTTAATGAGACGCACGAGGGTGTAAACACAAAACTTGAATCTTGGTGAGATACTTTAGAAAAGAAGGGTTTTAGGTTGAGCAGGACAAAGACAGAGTATATGGAGCTTAAGTTTAGCAGTACAAGAAGGACAAATGACTTCGTTATTAAGTTGGGTGATCAAGATATTTCCCGCAGTGAGTGTTTTAAATATCTTGGATCGATAGTTCAAAAAGATAGAGGTATTGATAAAGATGTGACACATAGAATCCAAGCGGGTTGGTTGAAGTGGAGAGGCATGCCAGAGATCTTATGTGATCGTAAAGTACCACTAAATATTAAGGGCAAGTTTTACTGTACTGCAATTAGACCTGCGATGCTCTCTGGTTCTGAGTGTTGGGCAGTGAATTGTGTACATGAGCAAAAAATAGGAGTTGCGGATATGAGAATGCTTAGGTGGATGTGTGGATACATGAGATTGGATAAAATTAGGAATGGAAGTATCAGGGATAAGACACGAGTAGCACCAATTGCAGAGAAGATGCGTGAAGCTCGTCTAAGATGGTTTGGACACGTACAAAGGAGACCATTAGAGGCACCTGTTAGGCGTTGTGTGAGTCTAGTCACTAGGCATGTTAAACGAGGGAGGGGTAGGCCAATAAAGACTTGGAATGAAACTGTAAGGAAAGACATGATGTACTTAGGCATTAGTGAGATTATGACAAAAGATAGGGCACAATGGCGATAAAGGATCCATATAGCTGACTCCACTATAGTGGGATAAAGGCTTGAGTGTTGTCGTTGTATGCCGTGGAAAATGTTAGTTTAGACCTAGCTTCTTCCAAAGGAGTTTTCACAAGTAGCGCTTATTTGGTACAATGGTCTTAGGAAACCCATGTAAACAAACCACCTTCTTGAAGAAAATAATAGAGGCGTGCGGAGGATTAGACTTGCTATAATTGGAGTAAAGGGGACTGCTTTAAAGGACCTATCTACTAAGATGGATTCATAACATAATGGATTATCATGCAAACCTATATAAAATTCATGCCAATGTTCTCCCATGACTCATGAGGGATAGGGAGAGGAGTATGCAATCATGTCATGCTTTATCCACTCTTTTACAAATGATAGATACCACATCAATTCACAAGTGACTACACACACATCATCTTTCTTTAGAATATGCGTTAAAATATATACTTAGTTGTAAATATAGTCTTTTCTAAGTCCCAGGTGATGTACTCCTCCAAAATGCAGTTTACAGATGAGAAATTTATGAAGTTTGAGATTTATAGATTAATGACTCAAAAGGTCTGAAAATTATCCTTACACTTGGTATAATCATTCTTGTTGTAAAATCTCATGTTGACAACACTCATTGCCTTCAAAATAGTATTGACTTGGCTCAATGCATTAACTATTCAGTTTTCAACACCAGAGTTATGTTTGAGGATAAAAGTATACTATACAAGAACCAAATCTACTTGTTTTGCAATTTACTAAGTTTCTTTTGCGCCCTAGAAATTTGAGTGCTTTAGGGTTAGGTATAATATGAACTCTCTAACTAATGGATATTATCTCTAGTGACATAATACCTGATGTCGGGCATCTAGTGTCTCACTAACGAATGCAACATGATGATCCTCTTCCTTGAGTATGTATTACGGTTCGAGAAGAAATCCGGACTAGGGGAAGAGCCGGTGGTGAGAGGGAGAGAAGAAGGAGATTATGGTTAGAGAGGAAACTATGGAGCAACATTTTTCATAACACATCCAAGATGATCATCACAAGTCCAAACCAGCCCCTCTTATAGAGGAGGGGTACCAATAACAAAAATTACAAAATAGCATAGCATAAAACAAAACATAAACTGAATATTAATTATCCTTCGCACCGACCCCGCCTAGGTTGTCCTCGTTGGTCCAATCCGCTCCCGACGCGCCCGGTTCATCTTCATCGGTCCGCACCACGCCCGCCACGAATATTTGTAACCGTATTCCTTCAATGTCGACTCCTAAGGCATCACAAGGCACATCAAAAATGTTGTTGAAATTATGATATCTCAGTATTTATGGTATAACATATATGTTATAGATAGCTAATCCTTAATTTTGATGATGGAATGTAAGGGTGCGGTGGTCCCTTCTAGATCCACCTTTCTTTAGATAATGCGTGATGGGAGTCATAATCAAGTTTAATCCATAAAAAAATTTCTATTAAAATGTGTAATCCCCAAAAGATGGAGGCTTCTTAGATATTGGATAACACTGGCCAATCATAAATAACATCTTTTCAAGGTTTGCATAAACACCTTCCTTAAAAATAATGAAGTCTAAGATATCATGTATGTAGTCATAATTCATAAATGTATGCTTCTTCATATGTACATATATCTGCTTTTGGCGAATAACCTCAAAATACCACCATAAATGATTGTAGTGAATATCCTTTGTTGACTATGGATTAGTGTCATCAAAATAGATGACACTGGATTTTATTGAGTGTAAAATATGAGTCATAGATTTCTCGAACATACTAGTTGTGTTGGAACCAAGAAAATGGTTCATAAAGTTCAGACCGAAAAGGGTAGTCTGAGGTTATTGACCTGCGGTCTAATATCACGTATCTAATGGCAAGAGATACATATCACAAGATCTGAAGGCTTGACTGCCTATAAAGAAGTTCCACGAGCTGCAACGACTAGGTCCCAGTACACGCCCGAAAGTATATAGGAACTTCCCCTCTTAAATCGACTGCGCTAGGCACAAGGAAAGCACAAGCTCGACAAATGAGGAACCTTGGGGGGGGGGTCCAACGTCTCTTTCCCGTGTGCCCTGGGGTCTTATTTATAAGCAATCTAGACTCCGGGGGGGGGGGGGGGGGTCGGTGAATATCCATCCCCATAAGATATTGGATTTGTCACACTATAGCACTTCAGTGAGCTGATTGAAGTTACCAGGAATGGTCTCGCGAGCTCGGCCTTGGAGGCGCGTGATGATTGACGAGCTTTGAGGGATCTCGCTTAAGTACCTCATTGAAGCGATCTGAGGGGGGACCTCGCTTATGGGCTTCTCCCGAGCGAGGTCTAGAGGACCTAACTTATGGGCCTTGCGGCCCTCGCCCGTGCGAGGTTGAGAGGACCTCGCTTGTGTGCCTCGCCCAAGCGAGGTCGGGGGACCTCGCTTATGGGCCTCGCCCTTGCGAGATCAGGAGGACCTATCTTATGGGAGGCCCACGCCGCTGGGCCTTGTCCTCCACGTATCTCTGATGACATTATTTTTGTGGGTCCACGATCAACTTCTTATTATGGGCTTATAATTGGGCTTGGCTCTTCCTCGGCAAATATGGGTTGTACAAGTTGCATTAATCATTTCAAAGTGTATGATTGGTCATTCCCGTAATCTTCCTTCATCTTGAAGGTTATCTTCTTCTCACTACGCTCTCATATATAGTTTTGATGGCTTCCGGTTCAAAAACTTATCTTGGAAAACGTATTCACTTCAAGCGTCATGTTCGACATGTGAAGCCTATTTATGGTGAATTTTTACCAGACAATGATCTTGTTGATCATGCGATTGTCGACAGGGGGTTTGCCATCGCACATGCTCTAAGAACCATCATTTTTGAAACTAAGAAGGGTTGGAATGCCACACCTGGATGTAATATCGTCATTGAATTCCCTATTCAATGGGTCATCCTCTTAAGCTCATCATGCTCAGGTGGACCCGTATAATAATATTGGAAGCTTCTACATGCATCTTGGAAATTATGTAGGAAGTTACCACAGATGAGAGTGTCTCTATGTGAACTGTGCTAGACATGCTCAAAGTGGGCAGAGAAAATATTGGAGTGCAGTTTATCTCATACTAAAATTCATGCCTACCAATGACATGAAAAGATTTTCATTCTTACCAGAGCAATGAAAGTGTTGTTGCTTGGATGCAACCTTCTTAGGCTCGACCCCCCCCCCCCCCCCCCCCCCCCCCCCCCACACACACACACACACACTATATGTGCGACTCCCATAAGAATCACACCAAAATCTAGACACAGCATTAATAAGCAAAATTAGGAAACTCATCAATCCACCTGACCTGATTAGATTGTGGATGTGGCTCACGGGTGAAGTTAATCTTCAATAAGGCAGTAGTGAATACAACTATTATTCTCCTATTATCAATAGTTAATCTACACATTTCATCCCTGTACTTCATTAAAATGGTGCAAATGGTTGTACTATTCCAAGTTGTCCTCTTCCAATCGACATCATGACCTGGAGTCGTCAACATGCTATAAACTATGACAAGTGGGTCATATGTACGAAATCATCATAATCGATATCCCCTTACAGTGGTAAACCACAATGCCCTCTAAAATGTGAGGTGGCGTAGGTACCTTAGGACCAATAGTTTGAGATGGCAATGATGTGCATAATAACCAATCAGTTTGAAAGTTAAGCAAGTAATTCTTGTGTTTTTTTTAACCAAATATTCCAGGGTTTTCTTATCCCTTAAGATTAGGGGATCCCTTAGGAATTATAGGTCCATGATAAATCTGAAGTGCCTAAGCACTCTCAGGTGGTGGAGTGGATAAGGATGGATAAGAATCAGCAGATGGGATTCAATTTTCTGGGATAAGTGAGATGTTTCATCAATAATGTCGGTATCTCTACTATACTTCTCAATTTTGTTATTCTATATGCTCCTTAAATAGGGCAATAGAGGATATGAAAGACTCAACCAAGTTACATCTTTGCATTATCTTGTAGAAAAAAGTTGGTCCATGAAAAGTGTTTCAAATGTAATAAGGTCTTCATCTTAGTCCAACTACTAATTTCCTTGTTCTCTTGCCTCTTTCCTCTCATGGGTGGTTCGGTAGATTCAGGCTAGAGCCACCCTTAATCAAGTAAATATGAATTCTCGTGGATGTTCACCCACACAAAGTATTGCTTCATGTAGAGAACTTTAGTCTTTAGGATATTGATTGTCATCAAATGTAAGTACTTCAACCTTCACCTTATGGATGAAGTCAGCAGTAACTCTCTTGATGCTTAGCAGCATCATGAAGTGCACGATATCTAGGTTCCTCTTTAGTATGTGGGTAGCATGTAGTCTTCCTAGCCAATTGTTCTACTGATCGAAATGGGCCTGTGTAGTATCATTTTTCTCATTATCAAAATATTAATTAGCTCACATATCCGAGTAATTGGATTGGTGCTTATGGTAATGAAGAGGAATGGCATAGCCTGTGTGAAGTAGACCCTCTTCGATGGATCATATGTATGTTAGTACCTACTTGTGTTGGACTCTCTTGCAGGTCTTTATCTTTATTGAAATTTCATGATCTCTATCCTAGTAATGTAGACAAGGGATGCTATATTTGTTGGTTGTAGTTTATTTATTTCATTTGCTTAAATGTTCTGAAACTCCAACAAACTTGAGTATCATCATGTCTAGGAGAGACTTCCATGTCCGTATTTTATTTCCTTATGTCAACGAGGGTTGGTTCCATTGTTTTCTTTCAGTTCAACCTTGTTTTATTTCTATCCTGGTTTATTTGGTTATTTCAGTTTGACCTTGGTTTATTTTGGTTGTGGTTTATTGAATTGATTTGGTTTATGCTTATGATTATTGATTTGTGTCATTTATTTTTGGCTTGGTCTTTGGTTGACTGGTAGTTTAACATACATCATAATGATTTGTATATTGTATATTCTATATTCCCTCTCTCCCTCTCTCCCTCTCTATATATGGTTATTTTCCAGGACCTCCCCTCGAAGTTTGCATAATTACAGCTTGCACCCCTCTAACTTTCAAAATTACAATTACCTCCCCCTCAATGTTTACATTTCATAACATTCATGCACACAAAAAACCCTTGGAGCATCTTCAAGGGGTACTTTTGTGTATGAATGTTATGAAATGTAAACATTGATAGGAGGTTTTTGTAATTTCAAAAGTTATAGGGGTGCAAGCTGTAATTACACAAACTTTGAGGGGAGGTCCCGGAAAATAAACCTATATATATATATATATATATAAATAATGCAAGAGGCTTCCATAAGAAGACACATTTCTTTACCAAATATCTAAAGTCTTACACTAATATGTGACCGATGGCTAACAAAGAGAAATGGAATGCTTTGTCTTGGAGTGGGGACTAAGATGAACCTAGGAGTGATGAGATTGAAGTAGATGTTATGTGGCAAGGGTGATGTCATAGTCCAATGATGAGGTGACGACCAACATTGGTTATCACGGTCAAGGCAAGAGCAAGGTTGGGTAGTTTGAGTCATCCTCTCATTACATTACACAATATAGACTCATGACCTATGTTTCTATTGACTCTTCATTCATTGATAGATTGACTAAAGAATCAATATATAGATTAATACACAAAATCAGACATGGTACATACATTAATAAAGAAAGAGAGACTCAGACACATCAACGGTACTGTTAGCAATAGTGCTCATGGTATCTTACATGACTTCCCCTCTTATTTTAGCATTACTTTTCATTAGCTCCAACAAAACTCAACTTGTATGCATTTTTTCATTTCAATTTTCTTACATAGTTTTTGATACAAGAGTTAAATCAAGCATATTTGACATGCAGTGTAATAAAGATAGTTTTGCAATTTTGCAAAGAGAATTCATTGCATCAATCCTTCCAAGTATTACAAAATGAATGCCAAGTTTCATTGAATACGGTGGACAGCCTTGAAACATTTATTGCTGACATTAATAGTGGAAGGTGGGATGCTATCTTACCCCAGGTGTCTCAACTTAAGCTTCCAAGAGATAAGCTGGAGGATTTGTATGAACAGGTACATTGATCGCCCTTGTTGTTATCCTTTTTTGCCTTGTTTCATTTTTGTTGAGAGAGCTCAAAAGCTGTATGTATATCTTGTGTGTGTAAATACAAAGAAAGAATACATATATATAGGAGAGAGAAGGAGAGAAGAGATCCTATACATGATGTGGAACTAAGAGGAGAAGAAGGAAAAAGCAATAAAACATAGGCTCAATAATGTGCCCTTTACATGGGCTTTTCTAACACTCCCCCGCAAGCCGGAGCGTATAAATCGTATGCGCCAAGCTTGGACAAGCACTGATAAAAGAGGGAACTGGAAAGAGCCTTTGTGAGGACATCCGCAACTTGTTCTGTCCCTGGAACATGCTTCAGGTCGATTTTCTTCATGTGAACCTTTTCTCTGATGAAGTGACAATCAACTTCAATATGTTTTGTTCTCTCGTGAAAGACCGGGTTCTTGGCTATGTGTATAGCAACTGGGCTGTGACAGAGAAGGTAGCATTACACCCAGATCGGTAAGAAGACTTTCAAGCCAAGTTAGTTCTGAAACTACCGAAGCCATTGTCCGGTATTCTGCCTCAGCTGATGATCAAGCAACAACCACTTGTTTCTTGCTTCGCCAGGTAATCAAATGACCTCCAAAGTATGTGCAAAAACCACTGGTTGATCGCCGATCATCAAGTGAACCAGCATAATCAGCATCAGAATAAGCCATCAATGTTGGAGCTGAAGATGAGGTTTTGTATACCAATCCTTGACCATGAGCCGTTTTAAGGTATCTGAGAATGCGTTCGATGACCTGAAGATGTGATCTTTTAGGGGAATGCATATACCGGCTGACAATACCAACAACAAAAGAGATATCTGGTCTGGTTACCGTGAGGTAGATCAATTTTCCCACTAGACAACGATAGTATTCTAGGTTCTCGAGTAAGAGATCTGAGTCCAATGCCTTAGCGCATAACTTGTGATTAACATCCATCAGGGTATTAATCGACTTACAACCTGAATAACCCGCATCATGAAGGAGGTCGAGACAATACTTCCGCTGGGAGAGGACGAGGCCATCTGGCCGTCTAGCGATCTCAAGACCTAGAAAATACCGAAGGGGACCCAGAGTGCCTAGATGTTGTTTGACCTCCTGTATTTCTTTCGAGTCATCTCTCGTAATTATGATATCATCAACATAGACTAATAGATGAATCGTTCCCGTTGTCCGGTGACGAGTGAATAGCGAGAAGTCTGCCGAGCTGCGAGTGAAACCAACTTCCCAAAGGGCCTTACTGAACCTGTCGAACCATGCCCGTGGGGATTGTTTGAGGCCATACAGAGTCTTCATAAGGCGACGCACCTGAGATTCCCCCGTCGTCTCAAACCCGGAAGGTTGCTGCATATACACTGTTTCCTGTAGGTCGCAATTCAAAAAAGTATTCTTAATATCCAGTTGTAGTAAGGGCTACTGGCGATGGACAACGATGGAGATGAGGACCCGAACGGTGTTGAGTTTAGCCTTTGGTGAGAAAGTTTCTTCATAGTCCAACCCCTGCTGTTGGGTGGGGCTACCAGTCGAGCTTTCAACCGGTCAATCGTCCCATCAGCGACATGCTTGACGACAAAGACCCACTTACACCCAACCGGTTTCTGACCCGGAGGAAGTAGTACGAGAGTCCAGGTCTGATTGGCCCCGAGAGCAGTCATTTCCTCCATGGCGGCCCGCCAGCTAGATGTTGGAGCGCCTCCTGCGCAGAGTTAGGAACTGAAATTGAGGAAAGAAAAGTAGCAAAAGTTTGTAGGTGGGGAGATAGGCGATGTAAGGAGACACAGTTCGCCAGAGGATGAGCAGTGGAGGCAGATACCTGATCAGCAGGTCGCGGAGTAGCCGAGGTCGAGGCCGACTGCAGAGGGGCAACAGAACGAGGAGGTTGGCGACGAGTGTAGACACGAATAACTGGTGGCTTGGAGGGAGCAGAAGCAGGGTTGTAAAGACCCGGGGAAAGAGGCGTAGTAGCGGGAATGACAGGACGAGGTATGAGTGTTGGTGGAGATGTCAGTGGGGAAGGAGTGGCGAGAGCGAAAGAGAAGAAAGGTTGATCCTCCCGAAAGGTAACATCAGGGGAGACGGTGACCTTCCGGGTAACTGGAGAGTAACAAACGTAGCCCTTCTGAGTACGAGAATAGCCGACGAAAATATGTTTGGCCGCCCGGGGATCCAGCTTATCCGAGGACGAAGCAGGTGCAACCAAAGACCCTGGGTGTGAGAGGGAAGGCTAGAGCTGAGGGAAATAGGAGGTTGAACGGAGTGGCATGGTTAAGCACCGAGGAAGGGAGACGGTTGATGAGGAAACAGGCGGTGGAGACCGCAAAGTTCCAGTAGATTTTCAGAACATGCATTTGAAGCATGAGGGAGCGGGTGACGTCAAGGAGGTTGTGATTTTTCCGTTCGACAATGCCATTTTGTTGGGGGGTGTAGGCACATGATGTTTGATGAATCATACCGAACTCTGTGTATAGATGGTCAAATTCGTGGCTTGTGTGCTCTTGAGCATTATCAGTGCGCAACATTTTAATGGCTGTGGAGAATTGCGTTCGAGTTTCTAGTATAAAGTTGCGAAACACGCGAGGAAGCTCGGAGCGATCACGAAGTAAGTAAAGTCATGTTGTGCGAGAATAATCATCAATGAAGGTGACAAAATATCTGTAACGCCCCCATTCGTCACGTGGAATATAACCGAGGGTCCGGCCGGGGCCCCACGCCATATTTCACAGACAAACGACGGAGTCACTTGAGAGTATCAAAAACCTTCTACACGCATCCTAACTCAGAGCATTCTAGCAGAATTTTATTAAGTTCAAGAACTCATATCAATGAATGTCCACTACGATATAAATATCACATTTATATATACGATCAGGAATGTTTACAAGAACACACCACACACGGCCTTAAGGCCTTACAAGTTGCTCTTTACAACAACATATATATATTCAACATCGGCACGCAGGCCGGCCACACATGAAATCCACCACTTCGCACGGCCTTCAAGGGCCTACCAGCAGCAGGGGCTTCCGCCCGCGCAATCCAATCAGCCCGCAACACCTGCATATGGACGTCCACCCCATGGGTGATAAACAAAGCAACGGTCAGCATTCAGCTGACCAATTATAACGACCCCACCCCTTACCCGGGGCAGTGGTTCCTTCCCTGCATGTATAGCAATTGCAATATATATATATATATATCCTACACACAACATCACAAACGCCGGCCTCAATGCCAGGCGCTCCGTGCACTCAGGGCACATTTAGGGTGTGTACTTGGTAGGCGGGCATAAGCCTCCAAACCCCGGTTGAAGACCTCACGCACCCGTCTCACTCAGAGGTACGCACCCCACAAAACCCGTGAGCACTATCAGTCGACCTACCCACGTAGTGTAACAAATTTGCTACCAATCGACCGCTCACCCGATCTTAACCTCGCCACTTGGTGGAATGGGCATAAGCCTCCAAACCCCTGTTGAAGACCTCTCGCGCCCACCCACTCAGAGGTGTCCGCACTCCATCAACCAGCTCTTAGCAAGCATGCAACCAAAGGAGCTATGCAAAGCATCCTGCACACCAAGCACATCGTCCTCACCATCTCCGCAGGCTAAACGATGAGTACACGGAGTCTTCTCCGGTTCGCAATATAAACATCACCAATCCCGACTATCCGTCCGGATGGGCTTCACACAGCATGCCTATGCCGTACTACATATTTTCGGCTCTAGATGCAGACTCAACTGCTGGAATCACTTACGCTTTTTCCATCTTTTGATGGAGGATCCTATGCACATGCATAAACAAAGGGCTTCACCTGCCCAAGGAAGAAAGACCGTTACCCTTGACGATCGCTTCGGCGCCATGGAAGAACTAGCCGGATGGAAATCACCGCAGCGGCCTTGCCTCCGCAACGCTGAACTCGGCTCTCGATTCGGATCGACGAAGCTCCACCGGCGGCCGGAATGCTCCTCTTCCTCCTCCTCCAAGCTTTCCTCTCCTTCTTCTCTTTAGAAAGAGAATGGCTAAGATGGGAATGAGATTTCATCTCAACCCACGGCCTTAAAGGAGCTGGAAGAGCTTTGGACCACAAGATCCAACTAGAAGAAAACGAACGACCGAGATCTACTCTGAAAAACATCTCAACAGGCCTGACACGCCCTGTGACACGCCCGTGTCACAGGCCGTGTTCCCCTAGTCGGTTAGCAACCGACTCGAAAGATACCAGAACACGGGCATTGACACGCCCGTGTCGAACCTGACACGCCCGTATCAGTCAATCGACACGCCCGTGTCACCCCTGTAACACGGACTCGACGGCTAGCCAAAATGAACAGAGAAGGACACGGGTAAGGCACACGCCCGTGTCGAGGGCCGTGTCCATACGCTCGACTATCGCCGATCGTCGACCCGGCTGCCCCACGATCGTCGACACGCCCTGGAACACGCCCTGGAACACGCCCGTGTTCCAGGCCGTGTCGCCGCTTGACGACCGCTGACTGCCAAATTGACACCGCGACACGCCCACGCCAGAACGGACACGTGCCGGACACGCCCTGGGACACGCCCGTGACCTAGGCCGTGTCGACCGACACGCCGCCCGACCTTGCCGCCTGCAAGTCACTGGCCACCCAACACAACACCTGGCTGGACACGCCCTGGGACACGCCCGTGTCCCAGGCCGTGTCAGCCTACAAAATTCTTCATTTTGCCTTAGCGATATTTGGGGTGTTACAACCCTCCCCTCCTTATAGAAATTTCGTCCCGAAATTTAGCGCAACACATAGGTATCAACACAACCACTCTGTTGCGATACAACCCAAAAACAGTCCAGGTTTAGAGCTCAGAGGCCGCAGCTTGTCTCGTCCCATGGAAACGTACTATCACAAATGTTTGTCACAGACACACATACAGACAGACAATATTGAAAAGATAATAAAGTGCACACTCCACTTTATTTCGGCTTCTCCGCATCTCGCAGAATCTGTTTAGCGGCCTCCAGTAAGTCCAAAGCACGGATTTGCTGTTCTGCTTGATTTGAGCTTTGCGGCTCCTGCATCTCAAGAGTGTATATTCGCGGTTGCGCCCGCAATGCAGACGATTCTGCCACAGTTTTGCCCTTCTCGTCATAGGACGCACCTGTCTTTCTCTCACCCTTTGATGCACCACTCCAGCAAAATCGGGCGATATGCCCTTGCTTCCCACAAATGAAACATGTACGCGGCTCAACCCGTTCTTGCCCAAACGTTGCTCCTGACGCAACATCCGAAGAAGTTTGTTCAGCAGGCCTGAACCGCTTCTTATCACGTTTCCTGAAATCTGATTGCTCTGATTGCGGAACTTTGAAGTCGGACTTTTCCACTGCTAAGTTCTTCTTCTCCCGTACTCGCTTCAAATCCTTTTCCAGCGCACTAGCGGTATGCACCAATGCTTGGAATCCTTGGTTCACTGAACTCGGGAGAGCCAACCTCAGCTCATCACGCAGTCCTTCATAGAACCTATTCGTCTTTCGCGCCTGGTCCGCAAACGTCGACCCCGCATAACGACCGAGCCTGGTAAACTCATGCAGGTAATCGTCCACGGTCTTATCACCCTGTGCCAGACGTTGAAATTCATTTTCCATTGCAATTCTCTGCGCCATTGGCAAGTATTTCGCCCAAAATAATCTGGAGAATTCGTCCATCGATATGTCGCCCAGGTCTCTACCTCCCAACTGGTGCAACTCGATCTCATCCCACCAAAGCCTCGCCTCTCCTTCCAGTAGGAAAGTGGCTAACGGGACTTTCTGCTCCTCACTAATTCTGAGCGCAGCCAGGATTCTTTTCACTCTGGAGAGCCAATCCTCGGCCTCTGTTGGAGACGTTGCCCCGACAAACGTAGGCGGATTAAACTCCATAAAGTGCTTCAGTTGCTCGTTCGCTGCTTGCACAGCAACCGGAACCTCAACATGCTCTTGCCTCGCACCAACCTGCACTGGCGCCACAGCAGGCCTCGCTTGCCCAAAAGGTTGTGCTTGAAGCATGGCAAAGATCACCTCCGCAACTAAGCGCACCGTTTCCGCAGAAGGGGGAGGTGTAGGCACCTCAGTTGGTGCCGCACTCTCATCCGAACGTTGGGGCTCCGACTGCCCAGCTCCACTCCTTGTCACCTATAGGTGAACAAGATAGCATTACTTTCCATGCTAATACGGCAAACTAACCGAATAGACACACACACACATTCCTAGTGGACATTCTTGAGTTCACTTTATGCGCTCCCAACTCAAACCTTAACCTCTGATACCAAATTGTAACGCCCCCATTCGTCACGTTGAATATAACCGAGGGTCCGGCCGGGGCCCCACGCCATATTTCACAGACAAACGACGGAGTCACTTGAGAGTATCAAAAACCTTCTACACGCATCCTAACTCAGAGCATTCTAGCAGAATTTTATTAAGTTCAAGAACTCATATCAATGAATGTCCACTACGATATAAATATTACATTTATATATACGATCAGGAATGTTTACAAGAACACACCACACACGGCCTTAAGGCCTTACAAGTTGCTCTTTACAACAACATATAATTTCATACATCGGCACGCAGGCCGGCCACACATGAAATCCACCACTTCGCACGGCCTTCAAGGGCCTACCAGCAGCAGGGGCTTCCGCCCGCGCAATCCAATCAGCCCGCAACACCTGCATATGGACGTCCACCCCATGGGTGATAAACAAAGCAACGGTCAGCATTCAGCTGACCAATTATAACGACCCCACCCCTTACCCGAGGCAGTGGTTCCTTCCCTGCATGTATAGCAACGCCCGTGTCGAGGGCCGTGTCCATACGCTCGACTATCGCCGATCGTCGACCGGCTGCCCCACGATCGTCGACACGCCCTGGAACACGCCCGTGTTCCAGGCCGTGTCGCCGCTTGACGACCGCTGACTGCCAAATTGACACCGCGACACGCCCAGAACGGACACGTGCCGGACACGCCCTGGGACACGCCCGTGTCCCAGGCCGTGTCGACTGACACGCCGCCCGACCTTGCCGCCTGCAAGTCACTAGCCACCCAACACAACACCTGGCTGGACACGCCCTGGGACACGCCCGTGTCCCAGGCCGTGTCAGCCTACAAAATTCTTCATTTTGCCTTAGCGAGCTCAATTGGTGATGAGAGTTGAAAGAACTCCATAGTTAAGCGTGCTCGGGCTGGAGTAGTACTGGGATGGGTGACCTCCTGGGAAGTCCCCGTGGTGCGCGCTTGACTATCGAGTTTACCTGACACGCCCGTGTCAGTCAATCGACACGCCCGTGTCACCCCTGTAACACGGACTCGACGGCTAGCCAAAATGAACAGAGAAGGACACGGGTAAGGCACACGCCCGTGTCGAGGGCCGTGTCCATACGCTCGACTATCGCCGATCGTCGACCGGCTGCCCCACGATCGTCGACACGCCCTGGAACACGCCCTGGAACACGCCCGTGTTCCAGGCCGTGTCGCCGCTTGACGACCGCTGACTGCCAAATTGACACCGCGACACGCCCAGAACGGACACGTGCCGGACACGCCCTGGGACACACCCGTGTCCCAGGCCGTGTCGACCGACACGCCGCCCGACCTTGCCGCCTGCAAGTCACTGGCCACCCAACACAACACCTGGCTGGACACGCCCTGGGACACGCCCGTGTCCCAGGCCGTGTCAGCCTACAAAATTCTTCATTTTGCCTTAGCGATATTTGGGGTGTTACAACCAATTTGGCAGTCAACGGTCGTCAAGCGACGACACGGCCTGGAACACGGGCGTGTTCCAGGGCGTGTTCCAGGGCGTGTCGACGATCGTGGGGCAGCCGGTCGACGATCGGCGATAGCCGAGCGTATGGACACGGCCCTCGACACGGGCGTGTGCCTTACCCGTGTCCTTCTCTGTTCATTTTGGCTAGCCGTCGAGTCCGTGTTACAGGGGTGACACGGGCGTGTCGATTGACTGACACGGGCGTGTCAGGTTCGACACGGGCGTGTCAATGCCCGTGTTCTGGGCCAATCATCGGAGGAGATGAAGGAGAGGACAGTAGGAGAGGTGTCTAGAAGGTAGAGCCCGTTTTGCAGTCGACCCCTACCAATGGTAATCCGCGTCTGCCGATCCTGTATCAAAAAAAAAAAGACGGAGTGAATATGACAGAGCAATCCATATCATGAGTAAGACGACCAACAAAAAACAAATTAAACGGAGAGCCCAAAACATAAAGAGCCGAGCAAAGAGAGATGGATGAGTCGAGGGAGATGTCGGCGCAACCACAGACCGGAACAATCGCCCCATTAGCTACAGCGATAAACTTCGGATGAGGAGCATCCGAGTACTGGTGAGGCTTCAACGAAGTGATGTGATGAGTGACACCCGAGTCCAAGATCCAACACAGACTAGAGGAAAAACAAGCATTACCTGCAGTGGAGGTGGAGGCAACAAAAGCCGAAGGAGGGCTAAGAAGCCCCTGGAGTCGCTGTAGCTGGAGGCGAGCGGCCTCAAGGTCGGCACCAGTGGTGGAGGAGTCGGCAGTGGCAACAGCCGCAGTCGGTCGAGGAGGGTAGCTATTTTTCTTGTAGCACATAGCCTCAATGTGGCCGCCCCGACCGCAATACGAGCACTTTGCCCCGACCCCCACGTCCCCGTCCGCGGGAGCCTGAACGTCCACCGCGAGCATAAGGTGGTGAGGAAAGCAAGGGGGAAGGGTCTGCTGAAGAAGGGCCGGAGAGGACGAGCCAGGAGTATCCAGGGGCGGTGGCACACAAAGGAGCATAGAGCACACATCAGAGAGAGGAGGATTAGTGGCCGAAGCAAGGACATGAGCCCGGATACTCTGAAGATGTGGCGGAACACGAGCCATCATCATAGTAACGCAGACAACTTCCTTTTGGGCGCGTTGTGCAGCAAGATTAGGAGTAGCAGGCTGATGCTGGATCCAAGCTTCCGCAAGAGTCTTGACTCGAGCGACAAACGAAGTCATGCTCGCAGCCCCGCTAGCATCGAGAGCCTGAAGGTCGGTAATAATATCATAGAGGTGTTGGAGGCTCCTCCCACATAGCGTTGGTCGTCTCATGGTACATGACCATCTGGTAGGGCTCACCCTCCAAGGAATTGAGTAGCCAAGTCTGAACGCGACTTTCGTTGCGCAGCCATTCGTCGGTAAAAGGGGACGGTGGTACTTGAGTTAGATGAAGAGCAAGGCCTTTGGCCTGTAGAACTCGGCGAACCGAGTGCACCCATGGGATGAAGTTTTTCTTTCCGGAGAGGGAAATTGTAGTGATCCGCAGCTCATTGCGGAGTTAAGGAGGAGGGGCCAGGCGGTCAGCAGAGGTGTTAGTTGTTGAATTTTCTCAAGAAGCTCAGTAAGATAGCCTAAACACCAAATCAATATCTTCAGAACTATCTAGATCACAACTTGACCAAGCGGAAACCAGGGAGCAAGCTCAATCAACCAAAATGCACAGACAGAAGCAAACAGTTCAAAAATTTATCAATCTTCTTTACAGGGCGAGGTATACGTGACGAGACATGATTTCACTAGTACAATGAAAAACAGAAACTACAATCAATTCGGGCGGATAAAACACTTGAGACCGCCGAGACCGCCTGTCCGCAGAGACCGCTCGAACTGTGCTGAAGCCGAACTGAACACGGAGTCCGCCGAGACTGCGAGGTCGCGCGGACACTGTTATTCGCTGAACTGCCTGCTATTGCTGAACTGGCGAACAGACCGCCTAACCGCCGAGACCGCGAGGTCGCGTGGACAGGTTATTGAACTTGGAAAGTTGAAGCAGAGAGAAAACTGAAAAATCGCTGAACGCAGTCCGCAAACTTCACTGAGCCTGACCGAGGTCAAAACCAAATTCCTGGCTTCACAGTGCTAGCCGCGCCACCTGCAAACAACAACCGGTTAAGACTGCTCAAACCGCGCGGATACAAAAACCGAGTCCGCAGCACTAAACCCAAGTCCAACTTACTGTTCACTCAGTTATCAAATGACGTGCCGCGGGGTCCTATTTATAGGCGAGGTGAGGAGTGTGGTCACCGCCCTATGAGATAGACTAACCGCCCCTTGATCGCAGCTGGCACTGCCAGTCCGCCGAGTCCGCACCGACAAGCCGGACTCGCGAACAACCCGCCAAAGCAGACCTGCTTGCCAATGGCCAGCCTGCATACGACAGTCCGCCGAATCCACAAGAAAGCCACCGGCCAAGCACCATCATGCCAGTCCGCATGGAGAGCGGACACAACATCTGTCCGCACGCACAAGTCCACGACCAACAGACAAACCGTCCGGTCACAGCGGACTATGCGGACACCAACCCAGCTCGCAATGTCCACGACCAATAGGCAACCGCCCGGTCGCAGCGGACAATGCGATACCCTGGACTTCACAGAAGTGACCAAGTCCAGCAATCTGTCAACAAAATGGCGCGAGATCGGCTGACACCAAGTCAGACCGCCAGCTCCAAGGCCAGATCGCTACCAAGAAAGCGGCTCACCGCAACTCCAGACCAATCGTCGTTTGCGCGGACTCCAAGCCTCAGTCCGCGCAGTCTGCGGACACCATCCTGCAAACCGCTGACAGCAAGCAACTGCCGAACTCAATCAGTCTGCGCAGTCCGCGGAGTTCAATCTGCACAGCAGCCATCAGAACGCAGGCCACCAACGCCGGACTTCCATACTACAATTTCAGTCCGCGCGGACAGTCCGCCCAGGCCGCCCGGACTGCCTGATCACCCACTTTCACTTCACAAATTTCAACATTAGCCGCCTGGCTGGTAGAATCCACTGAAGAACCGATGGAGGCCGAATAGTCCGCTGCGGTTAGATAAGTAAACCCCTGGAGGAGGTGATCATTGCGGGAAGAATACTCTTGCACGACAAGCCCGCACGGTTACAGAAGAGGCCGCAACGGGTAGTCACAGCGACAAGAGCAGGCGAGAAGGAGAGGGAGGCCGTGACCCGAGTGCGGAAGAACAATCCCCACGGTCACAATGTAAACACTAGCGGCCAGAGAGAGAGGGAGAGACTGGAGAGGTCGGCTCAAACACAAGTAGGGAGGCCGCAACGGTTAGAGAAAAGACCGCGCGGGAAGGCGAAAAGAAGCAGACCGCGCGGGTTGAGAGGAAACTGTGCGGGGAGAAAGAGAAAGGGAAGAAGATAAGGTCGCATAGTCAGAGTGAGAACACCAGCGGCAGGGGAAAAAGGCGCGACCAAGTGCGGAAATCGTCTCGGAAAGAGTGGCCGCGGGAATAGAGGAAGCCGCACGGTAAGCAAGGAAGCCACACAAGAGAAGAGAAGAGAGAAGATCACGAGCGAAGTGGAGAGCTCGCGACAGGAAGAGAAGGGCGACCTGCGCGCGAGTAGAAGACACGGACTTGCGCGAAAGAGAAACCGCGCGGATAAGACCTAACCCGCAGCGGATAGAGAAAAGGATGACCCGAGAATGGGTCCCATGGGTCTGAGAGAGAGTGGCTATAAGATGAGTGGTGAGGGGGGGGGGGGGAGGGTGGAGCCACGGGAAAGAGGGAGAGGATGCGGTTAGGAAACGAGAGACCGCGGGGAGGCCGGCCACGAGAAGAGTCGTTGAAGGGGAACTCGCGACAGGAAGCGAGTAGAGGAGAGAAGCCGCGAAAGCGTCGGCGGGTAGGGAAGGCGGATGGTCCGGGAGGTTAGAAAAGAGGAAACCACTGTGACCGGATCGCTCCCTTTGATACCATGTTGAGAGAGCTCAAAACTTGTATGTATATCTTGTGTGTGTAAATACAAAGAGAGAATACATATATATAGGAGAGAGAAGGAGAGAAGAGATCCTATACATGATGTGGAACTAAGAGGAGAAGAAGGAAAAAGCAATAAAACATGGGCTCAATAATGGGCCATTTACATGAGCTTTTCTAACAATTTTAAATGTGTATTTTATTCTGAAACAGTCTTCTTAGCTCCTGGAACCGGAGGGCAAGCATTTAATGATAAGATAGTTTATCCAAATAATTTAATTAATAAACTCTTAAGCTGTTGTATTTTAGCAAGATATCTATTGGGGATTGGTGATGTGTACCTGCGGTGGAACACGAGTTTTGGGCCCGTTCGGTGCTGATTGACCACCTTCTATAGTTGATGTCTCCGGATCTACAATCCGACCTCACAAATACGTCTGGATTTTTGTTTACTTGTATTTTTATGTATTATATTGTATTTTTTCGTTAGTATTTTGTATGATTGGGCCCGTTGCATTAACGTCAAATCATTGTTGTTGATGTGAGGGTGCCCTAGGGCATTTTTTATTATAAATAAGGAGTATGAGGGCTGCCATCAGTTTCATTGTAGAATTCGAAGAGCTTTCGCCCTGGATTCTAGTGATTATCTCACGGTGACGAATTCGTGAGGCCCTAGGTGAGGACTCTTAGATATTCTGTCATCCCTTATATCCCCTACCCTAGTAGCCGCCCCATCTCCCCGCAAAACTCCCGCAAAGCCCCCTCCGATCCCACCCTTCCTTCACGAAAAACCTAAGTTGTCAAGGCGCGCGCCTGAGGCGCCGGGCGCAGCCCGCCGCGCCTCAGCACAGCTGAGGCGGGTGATGTGCCCCAGGCGCGCCTCAGGCGCGCCTAGGCGCGCGCCTTACAGGCTCCCAGGCGCGCCAAAGGCGCGCACGAGCCTTTTAAGGTATTAATTTTTTTTTTTGATATTGGCAAAAAAACATGATCTTAGACGCACCCGAGGCACCCCCTAGGCGCACTTGGGCTCCCAATTCGCTCAATTTCAGCGAATTGGGCTCCCAATTCGCTCAATTTCAGCGAATTGGGCGCCCAATTCGCTCAAATTGAGCGAATTGGGCGTCCATTCGCTCAATTTCAGCAAATTGGGCTCCCAATTCCCTGAAGTTCAGCGAATTCGCTCAATTTCAGCGAATTGGGCGCCGAATTCGCTCAATTTCAGCGAATTGGTCGCCGAATTCGCTCAATTTCAGCGAATTGATCGCCGAATTCGCTCAATTTCAGCGAATTGGGCGCCCAATTCGCTTAATTTCAGCGAATTGGGCGCCCAATTCGCTCAATTTTCTTTTTCCCCAATTTTTGCGCTTCACGTGCCTCAGGCGCGCGCCTTGCGCCTAGGCTCCAGGGGCCCTTTGCGCCTCGGTACGCCTTGCGCCTTTGATAACTTAGCGGGAAACCCAGCGACAAGTTTCCTCCCCTCATGGGAAAAATCCCACAACAGAGTAACTTGCCCGTTACAGCCCTTCCCATCACAATTTCCTCCATTTCGCCCAAGAGTTTCACGCCAATCTTTCAATCGTGCCAATGTCCCTCCAGAAATCCTGTAGCCCTCCCAGGAAGCCTTCGCCTCAACTTAATCCAGCAAAACCCCAATCTCTCTCCCTCCGATTCACATCTCCATACAGCCCAACACTCCAAATACCTCCATATCCACCTCTCCCTCCTAATCACCACCCCCCCCCCCCACCCCCCCCCCCCCCCCACGAAACCTACTTAGCATTTCGCCGTCATTACCGTCTCCAGACATCCACCAACTCACCGTGAATCACCGGATCTCCACCTTATGATAGCCCCCTCAGTGATTATTGTTTGTTGTTTGGTTCTTTATTCTCTACATTCTATATATAATGTTGTGAACTCTTGCCCTTTCGGATCACTTACATCTGTTGAATTTTGTTATGGATTAAACCGTGATTTGCAGAAACCATTCTCCTCACCCTCTCGCATTGGCCCTTCACACGGAGTAAAGCCAAAACTTGCTTGTTGAAAAGAAATTATTTTGCCTTATTTTAAAATATATGTGTGTTATTTATTCCTTTCTTAATATGTTGTGAAATTGCCGCCAGTCATTCCATGTGTGTCGCATGCAGGCATGCAGCAATAGGATAAGTGCATAACATTATAGTCCCACATAGTTTGCCGTACATCAATATCCGTGGAACATAATGTGATCAATTAAATGTATCCCGACTCAGTTATCATAAAAGATCAAATATTTTGATCATGCATGATTTTATTCTGTATAAATTATAGTGTTTTGAAAGCGTGTTTACCATGTGAAAATGTTAAAGTTTCTGTTGATTTTGTGAATGGTAGGATTACTTTTTGGGGGGTTCTTCTAAGACTAGCATGAAACGTTCTCTTGCAGAAAAGTCTTATTTGATGTCTCAGTTAAATGTGTACTGACTTAATGTTAATAGAAGATCAAATAGTTTTTATCATGCATAAATTTATTCTATATCAAATATAATATTTGAAAAAGTTTACAATGTGAAGATCTTTAAGTTTTCTTTTTCATTTGTAATTAGTGCTAGGAGTATTTTTGTTTCTTCTAAGACTAGCATGAAATGTCCTCTTGCAAAAAAGCATTATTTGATACATCAATTATGACGGGGACTCATCAGATCATGCACCAGGAAGGGTTCGCCGCAAGTTGGGACGTTCGTGTACTCGTGCAGGAGGACTTGATCGGATCGCCGATCCGACTCCGCGGATGCGTTCGGATCCGCGTCGCGAATCAATTTCATATATTACTTTATCATTTTAACATTTATTTTGATGTATTTGGGTAGCCCCACCTCCGGTCAATCATACTCGTCGATGGCAGGATGCCATAGTTGTCTTTTTATTATAAATAGGATGTTAGTGTGCTGTTTTAGGGTTATTGCAGATTCTGGTGAGTTGAATCCCGGAATCCCGCGATCCTCCCACAGTGTCGACTCTGTGGAACCCTAGATGACCACTCTCAGGCGTGTATCTCCCTCACCAAGGTATTCCTAAACCCTAAGCCTCCTTTTCCACCTCCCCAACCCCCTTTCACCACCTCTACAGCCGCCCAAAATCGCCTCCACCCCTACCAAGTTCCCTGCTGCCACCAGCCGCCTGTAATCAGCCGACTTCACCTTCCCAGCAGCTGTCGGCCACCCTATGCCCCCATCAACCACCTCCATCCCCTTCACACCCCTCTACAACTGCCACCGCCCTCTAATCCCACCGCTACAATAGCCGGTCGGCTATCTACAACCACCGGGTACCACCCCTGCCCCTCCCCTCCGTGGAACCACCTCCATCAGCCTCCCCTTTCCAGATCACTCCAGCGACTCCAGCCCAGATCCTCCATTTTCCCTTACCCACCCCACCCCTCATCCACTAGCCCGGATCCTCTCCCAAATCATCGGACCCATCCTCTCTCGCCCGGATCCACCCCTACATAGCCGGATCTACTCATTTCCAGCCAGATTTTCCCTCCCACCGCCGAATTTTCCAGCCACCTACATTGTCACGCGCCTCCGGTTTCACATCGGATCGTCGCCAAAACGCTCCAGCTCCGAAATCTCCCTTGCCTTGGACAATCCACTACTTGGTGAGTCTTGTTGTATTGGGCAATTATTTTCAGCATTTATTTATTGGATTAGATGTTTTGTTTTGGCTTGGATATATTGCCTGTGGAAGAACGCATCAAATCGCTTGTGACTTGCAGGTGTAATTCATTCACCGCGCGTTTTGCCTTTTCCCTCTGAGCAGAGGAAAGCTACTAACTGCTTCCTAAACTGAATGCTTCTTTTCTCTTTTAATATTTTGCGTGGGTTAAATATTTATTGCTTGTATTAATTTGCCGCCGTCATTGACGGTATCATTGCATATAGACTTGGGCTAGCGTGTCTAGTTGTCATTTTTATCCCTAAAGGTTTAGGTTCTGCGCCTTAGCCTACCCTACAACAAATTAAATGTGTCCTGACTCAGTTTTAATAGAAAACTCAATATTTTTATCATGCATGATTTAATTCTGTATAAATTATAATATTTTGAAAAAGTTATCATCTGAAAATATTAAGATCATTTTGTAATTAGTGCGAGAAGTACTTTTTTTGGTTCTTCTAAGACTTGTTTGATGTATCTTTGACTTTGTTTTT
>CM077089.1:157999612-158057112 GCA_039513925.1 Platanthera zijinensis | reverse complement strand
CCGACTCACACTTTCACCCCTGCCGTGTCCTCTCGACCGGTAGCGTCCACGAGCACCCCATCACTCCCTGCCCCTCCCAACAAGGGCAAGGAGATTGTAGGCACTAGACCCCAGCCTGGGACGTTTAGATGTTTTAAGTGTATGGAGCCGGGTCATAAGTCTTCTGAGTGTCCGCGACGCCACTTCGTTGCCATCGTCGATTCTGAGAGTGGGTCAGAACCTGAGTATGGAGTATTCCTTAGTGAATCCCAGACTGATCCAACCCCCGAGACTGAGTTAGAGGGTGAGTACGAAGTTGAGGGAGAACAGCCTGAGCAGTTAGTGTGTGTTCTCCAACATAGTCTCCTATCCCCCAAAACACATACTGACGACGACTGGTTGAGAAACAACATTTTTCGTACCACCGCACGCATACAGGGGCAGTTCTGCTCCATCATTATAGACAGCGGTAGTATGGAGAACTTTGTTTCTCAACGCATGGTTGAAAAGCTGAAATTAAAAACGCAGCCCTTAGGAAAGCCCTATAGTCTGTCATGGGTCACTAGTAGCACTACCATTCCTATCACGCACCAGTGTCTCGTAGAGTTTTCCATAGGCAGTACATATCAGGACGCTGTATGGTGTCATGTAGCTACTATCGAGGTATGCCACATCTTGCTGGGACGACCTTGGCAGTACGATAGGCACGTAGTTCATGATGGTGTGAAGAACTCTCACTCCTTCGAGCGCAATGGTCGCAAGATCGTTCTTCTCCCCCAAAAGAATGGTCTTGTTCCCAGAGCCCCCGAGAGGACTTCACCCCCTTCTACCACCGTCTCCGCGATGTCCTTTCCCTCCGCCATCATGTTACTGACTGGGTCCCAATTCCAGGAGGAGATGAAGGATAGTGAGGTCGTCTATATGTTATCAGGTATCGACACCACCCCCGCTACATTAGACATCCCTAGTACGGTGCGTCCCCTCATAGATGAGTTCTCTGAGATCATGCCGGAGGAGCTTCCCGATCAGCTTCCCCCGATGAGGGACATACAACACTGCATAGACCTCATCCCAGGCGTTAGCTTACCTTATTTGCCCCACTACCGCATGAGTCCGAAAGAACATGAGGAACTACATAGGCAGGTGACCGATCTGATTTCAAAGGGTCACGTTAGGGAGAGTATGAGTCCGTGCGCCGTCCCCGCACTTCTAGTTCCTAAGAAAGATGGGACATGGCGTATGTGTGTTGATAGTCGAGCGATTAATAAAATCACGATCAAGTATCGCTTTCCGATTCCCCGATTGGATGACATGCTAGATATGCTCAGTGGATCCCGCGTATTTTCAAAGATTGACTTAAAAAGTGGATACCACCAGATTAGAATTCGACCTGGGGACGAATGGAAAACCGCGTTTAAAACCAAGGAGGGATTGTACGAGTGGCTAGTGATGCCTTTTGGGCTCTCCAATGCTCCCAGCACATTTATGCGTGTGATGAATCAAGTGCTTAGGCCACTCATAGGAGTTTGCGTAGTGGTGTATTTTGACGATATTTTAATTTATAGCCTTGATCAAAATCAGCACATGATTCATCTTAGGCAGGTCTTAGATATACTACGTGAAAATAAATTATATATAAATTTGAAGAAATGCACGTTTTTGACTGATAGCCTGACCTTCTTAGGATATATCGTTTCTTCTGAGGGCATTAGAGTTGATAGAGAGAAGGTCAAGGCAATAGAATCCTGGCCTAGCCCTAGAACGATTACTGAGGCTCGAGGATTCCACGGGCTAGCGTCTTTTTATCGACGATTTATTCGAAACTTTAGCACCTTGATAGCACCTGTGACTGATTGTCTTAAAAAGGGTTTGTTTATTTGGACTGAAGAAGCCGAGAGAGTATTTCTTTTGGTTAAAGAGAGACTCACGAGTGCACCAGTATTAGCGCTGCCTGATTTTGAGAAAATTTTTGAAGTTGACTGTGACGCCTCGATCATAGGCATTGGCGCAGTTTTGAGTCAGGAGGGTCGCCCCATTGCATTCTTTAGTGAGAAGTTGAACGAGGCCAAGACCAGATATTCCACGTACGACTTAGAGTTTTACGCTATCGTTCAAGCTCTCCGTCATTGGAGACACTACCTGATTCAGCGCGAGTTTGTGTTGAACACTGATCATGAGGCTCTGAAGCATCTGAACTCCCAAAAGGAGATCAAGCGTCATGCCAAGTGGGCTGCTTACCTGCAGGAGTTCACGTTTCACTTGAAGCACAAACCCGGAGTCACGAACCGCGTAGCCGACGCCCTTAGTCGTCGCACACATTTATTAGTCACCCTGCAGCCGTGCATTATTGATTTAGATTCACAACGCGACCTATACGCCACTGATCCGTTCTTTCACGATATTTGGAGCTCATGTCAACACAGTGGGACTGATCCCACCACACAGTACGTCGTCAATGAGGGTTATCTGTTTAGGGGCACACGCTTTTGCATCTGCGAAGGACCGCTTCGAGAGACATTACTTAGGGAGCTCCACTCGTCTGGGTTAGGTGGACACGTAGGTCAATCTAAATTATTAGATCTCGCCAGCGCTCGTTACTATTGGCCACATATGAAGCGAGATGTCACTGAGTTCGTCAGACACTGCACCACGTGTCAGTTGTATAAGGGGCATGCTCAAAACACCGGATTATACACTCCCTTACCGATACCTGAGCGACCATGGGATGATATCTCGATGGACTTCGTGGTAGGACTTCCTCGCACCAAGAGGAAGGTCGATTCTATTTTTGTAGTTGTCGATCGATTTTCGAAGATGGCACATTTCATTCCGTGTAGAAAAACTTCTAGTGCTGTACACGTTGCCGAGCTTTTTTTTAAAGAAGTCGTTAGACTGCACGGAATTCCTAAGTCCATCATGTTGAAGCCAAAAACAACCTCAACAAATGTTCACGAACCAAAGTGCAGTTAATGCCTACTTCTCTCAAACCTCGACCCCTGACAGGTTGCTAAGGCCCTAACACAGACCCAAAGCCTCAGCTGGGAGGTCCCACCACACACCCGGAAGATCTCTGAGAGCTTCCCCTCCAAAGCCAAATGCTGGGCTGGGAGCTCTTCAGAAGGCACTAGGGCTAGAGGAAAATGATCAACTTGCCTTCTAAAGAGCCCTTATGGGTCTTTTTATAGTCTTCCTTTGACCTGAAAATACTGAAATACCCCTGAGGGGTCTGCCAATAGCCAAATCCCGCTGTCATTCAAAGGGCATTTGGGTAATTTTACCTCGGGATAATATATTATAAAATGGTCATCTTTATGAGCGCCGGGCCCCACCACGTGGGCCCACTTGGCGAGAACCCTGGCCGAGAAGGCTCTCGCTGGACCCCCACCCGGGCCAACCTTGGCGAGACCCCCCTTGCCAGGGAGGCTCGCGCCCTCCACGGTTTCGAAGAGCTCGCGACTGAAGGCCCTCTTGGGGCCTTCTCGCCTCCCCTGGGCGGGAGCTTGCCCTGGGGCGGAAGCTTCCGCGGTCAGGCCCTCTGCTTCGGTCGTTCGACGATCTCTCCTGCCGAGAGGTCGACCATCTGCCCTGGTCGGTCGACGATTTCTCCTGCCGAGAGCTTGAACATCTGCCTTGGGCGGGAGCCCCTTCAGGGCGAGAACTCTATAAGTATGTCTTAGGGCTAACCCAGGGCTAACCTGAGCCTAGCCCAATTCCTCAGTGGTGTCTCCGGGTCCCACCCAGCGAATATGGGGTTGTACACAATCCCCGCTCTTTTCGAGCTAGCCCTGCGCTCGACAAGACAAGTCCAACCCCCAAAATATTCGCTGGACACGTGCCCGCCTATCGAGGGAATCTTTTGGTGGGTCCCACTGCGGCTATAAATATGTACTGATGGACGTCCATACGCCCTGCCCTTAAAATACGACTCTCTGACTGAGCTCTCGCCTCCGGGATTTTCGCGCGAGCTCACCATGCATCCCAAGCGTGCTGCCAAACCGCTTCCGCAGGACCTCCAAGACCGGTTAGCCGCTGCCCAAGCGCGGGCCTTGGCTAACTGTGCGGCGGTGGCTCCATGGTTAGCGAGAAAGACTTCAACCGCCGGGCCTTCGGAGCCGAAGAAGAAGGAAAAGAAAAGGGCGAAGGCGGTCCGGCGGGACCTTTCTCGCGAGAACAGGGATCCTCCTTCCCCCACTCCCAATCCTGCCGGAGATCCTTCCCTACAGAAGGTAAGCCTTTCGCCCGTGCCTACCGAGCTAACTGTACATTAGATTCGATGATTAAAGTATGCTTTCGCAGGAGTCCGCTCCCAATAATGACGCCGAAATTCCGCCCAGCTCTTCGAACCTACCCGCTCATCCCCCCGAGGGCCAAACACGGGTCTCGGAACCAATTCCTCCAGCCCGGACCGGAACGACAGGTACATTTTCCCTTGTCAATATTTCAACCAGACCCTTTCTTTTCTGAACCGTCTTCTCGCAGTGCCAGCTCCCGCCGACCCGGGTCTATCCACCCGGGAAGATGAAGCGAGAACCGTCGAAGTGCCTCCCGCGGTGGCCAATCCTCTCCTGCAGGCGGGGGGGGGGGGGGGGGGGGGGGGGCGGCTTCTGAACCTTCCGCTACTCTCAAGAATGCTGATCGCCCCTTGAGAGAAGACAACTCCCCTCATGCTTCCGGCCAGGCCGGGATCATCGTGCGCGAGCCCTTCCGCCCGGGGCTGGGCAAGCCTCTTCACCTCCTTTATGGAACCAACGGAGGGGCTGGGCCTTCTCGTCCAACTTTGGCTGACGGTTCTCGCCCAGCCGCAGGTATGCGAAAACTTTTTCGGACTGTTGATCGTCATGTCTTGACCAAAATTCTCGCGTGTTTCTTCCGCAGGTGATCCTGGCTTGCGGTCGGAAGTCAACGAGGAAGGAGAGGAAGAGGAAGAAGAAGACGAGGAAGAAGAGGACGAAGAGTCCCCCCTCCCTTCGTCTGGCGAGATAGAGGAAACCCTGAACAGTGCAGGGAGCGCGAAGGGGAGACGGAGGAAGATCTCGGCCATCCTGGCCAAGCTTGTCCGGCGGGACCGTGCCCATGCTGCCGCGGCGAAAGCATTCCGCGAATCCGTGGAGCAAAGACTGGAGGCTCTGGAGCGGGACTTCTTCTTGGGCGAGACTGATTGCCCGCGCGGGCCTTCCGCCGAGTCTTCGCCAGGGAGGTGCATCTCGCAGATCCGGGACTACGCCAGGCGGATCAACCTTGGGTGTACCACGCTATCGTCTTACTTCAACCCGTCGGCGCCCCCAAGAACTAGGCGGCGAGAACGGGGACGATGGAGCTGGAAACCCTACTAGCCTTCACGCTCTGAATCTTAGTGTATCTCTTTTTTTTTTCTTTTTCTTCTCCCCTTGTTTCTCTTTTTCAATGTCTGTAATAAACCTTATTATTAATTAAGTTTTATCCAGCTTGCGCTAGCGAGAGTCTCGCTTCTACCCATGTCTCTCTTTTCCCTTTCCTTTTTATCGCTCTGTGGGGCTTTTTAATCAAGGCGCTTACCCCGATCTAGGATGCTTGCGCTGATCTAGGAGGTTTGCGTTAACCCAGGAGGCTTGCGCCAGTCTAGGAGGCTTGCGCCGATCCAGGCAGTCGCGTCGAAACCTGAAGCGACCGTTGACCGCCGTCATCCTGAGGGGGAGAACCGAGGCGTCGTTAGCCCGGATTCTGACAGCTGTACTCCGCTGTCACTTTCTCTCTCTGCCGGATGAACTCATGATGACTACGATTCCCTATAAATAGAGAAGCCTACCAACCGCATTTATTTCTCCGATCCGGAACCTCAGCCTTCCCTCCACGCTCTCGCGTTCCTGCTTCCGCTTCGACTCCCCTACAGCTCTCGCTCTTACTCACGAACTAGCCATGCCTGGCGAGAGCAAGGGTCGCGCCCATTGCGCGGAAGCCTTCCAGAAACACCTCTTCCCTTCCTGCAAGCTCACCCTCGACGAATACAACGTGATCGTCGACCGCTACGTTCCCGCCGGCTTCTCGGCGCGGAACCCGGGGAATCATGATAGGGTGAATACCCCCGGGGCGGGAGAGCTTGCCATCCCCCTCGAGCATTTCGAGGTGGGCTTCCGCCTCCCCCTGTGGCCGGAGGTTCGGTTAGCTCTCCGCTATTATGGGGTGGTGCCCGCCCAGCTAAACCCGAACTCCGTCGCGATCCTTATAGCATTCATATGCTATATGCGATCCGAGAGGATCGAGTTTAGTCTGCCCATCTTCCGGAAGCTATTCAACTTCCGTGCCAAGGGGGGGGGTAGTTTTCTTCTCCGGGCAACAGCTCGAGGTTACCGGTCTCGCCAATAAGCACCACCATTGGGGCGAGAAGTTCGTTTACATCAGCGGGGACTTCGGCAACGTCCCGCTTCAGCCCGTCCAGTATGAAGACGCTGCCTACAAGCCGCCCGCTCTGGGATCGCGCGAGAGCGCAATCCTGGAATTCTTCGGGACCAAGGAGTTCGACGTCCCCTATCTTCTGCGGGACGTCGACTCCCTCCCTTTTGTTCAATCGGGCGAAGGTACGGTCTCGCCTCAGATTCCCTTTTTTATCAAAAATTTTCTTGCGCTGAAGTGCTAAAGCGTTTTTACTTTGCAGGAGAGCGGGAGGTCCCTCTGCACCAACCCTTCGCCGCAGGCCGGGGTGTCGAGGGTCTGGCAGCGAGAGGCCCCCTTGCGCTCGCGGAAGCTAGCGCCAGCGCCTGCCGAGAAGATCCAACCCCTTCCATGCCGCCACCGGCCAAGAAGCGGAAGGCCACCCTTCCTCCTCTCCACGCGCTGAAGAGGCCCAAGCCTTCTGCCGCCGACAAGGGGAAATCGTTGGCGGTCTCGCCCGTCCAACCTCCTCCTGAGGGCAGGTCCTTTGAAGCGATCCTTCAGAGGGCCAGTGAGATGGATGCCGCCGCCGCCGCCAAGAGCCGTGCCGAGGCTTCCGCCAGGAACACATCGGCCGTAGGCGAGGCGGGGGGGAGAAGTGGTCGCCGCCGAGACCTCCGCCAACGTCCCGCCCCAGGAGGTGCCGAGAGGGCACCGGAACTTTGGTTTAGGCGTCAGGTACGCCGACTCAGAGGGGAAGCCCCAGATGGAATGGGACCCCAAGACAAACTCAATCAGGGTTTCGACCCTCCTTCCCCGATGGGCGGAGGGGGAAAATGTGACCGGCGAGGCCTTCTCGCTTGGGTATGGTCTATACAGCCGGGAAGATGCCAGCGTGTTCGACCAGACGCCTACCCGCCTTCTAGCCTTCGACGCCACCCGGGCCGTAATGCGCGGGTTCGAGCTTACACATATGTGTGCGCGTCGAAGCATCACCATTGACAAGAACTTCACTGATATGCGCAAGGCGAGGGAGGACGCGATAGCTCGCGCGCATGCCGCGGAAGAAGAACTCGCGAGAGCTCAACAGGAGCTCGCGGATGCCAAATTGGCGCTGTCTCTGCGCCCCGCGACCGAGGTAGGCGAGACCTTCCTGAGCCCTTGCCCCCGTTTCCTCGAAGTTTCTACGGTGTAATGCGTCTAGACTAAAATCTTTTATCCCTTTTGCAGGATTCCGCCCAAGTCAGGGAGCTTCGCGCAGAGCTGGCCAACGCGCGCTGCGAGAGCGTCCTCCTGAGGGAACAGCTCCGCGCAGAGCTGACGAAGGTCCCGCCCCCGGAGCTAGATGCGAGGTTGCGGAGCCGTTACCTCTCGGAGTACGACGTCGATAAGCTGCTTCAAGCCAACGCTCAGGCGACCGTCAAGCTGACGCTCGAGACGCTGCGAGACGTCGAGCTGCTCCGGGAGGACGGCGCGACCATCGACGCTCGCCAACTTCTCCCTTGGCTTTACGACCCAGTTCCTAAACCCCCGGGCGCGCCGGACTCGCCGCTCTCAGACGTCCCGAGGTCCTCTCCCGCTGTTGACGAGACGTCCGGGGAAGGCTCTGGCGATGATTCAAGCGAGAGCACCAGTGGGGACTACAGCGCGTCCCCCTGAGGTGTCTTTTATTTCGAATATCTTTTTGTAATGAGCGAGAACCTCCTTCTGTAATTAACTTTTTTATAAAGTAATGTCTCATTTTCATTTTTCATTTCCCCCTTTTTTTTATTATTATCCATGCGTACTTTGAAAGTATATTACTCTGCCGAATGACCTCCGCGCGAGCTTCCGCCGAGACCCTTAGTCTCTTTAGGGTGACCTTCCTTAGAGATCAGCTAGGCGGGAACCTCGCGTCGTCGATTGAATCGTCCTGCCTAGGTCCGCCGGGAGCTTTCTTTTTGCGAGAACCTCCTTTAGCCGAGACCTTTGCTGGCTGAGACCTCCGGGCCGGGATCCTCACTGGCCGAAACCTCCGGGCCGCGATCTGCCGAGACCTCCAAGCCAAGACTTTTACTGGCCGAGACCCCTGAGCCGAGACCTTTACTGGCCGAGACCCCTGAGCCGAGACCTTTACTGGCCGAGACCCCTGAACCGAGACCCCTTAGGGATTTGCCCCCGGTCTAGGTCAGGGTCCTGCCCACATATTTTTCCAACCAATCAAACCCCTACCCCGTCGGCGAGCCGTTGGACCTGCTAGCTTACATGGGTGCCTGCGCAGCGGGTCTACCGGGGTTTGAGCCGAGTTCGTTGTAACGTAGTAGCTACCAATCAAGAACCAAGGATCAAAAGGTCAAGGACTCCACCTATCCCCCGCAGGCGAGCCTTCGGACCTGCCAGCTTGGTGGGAGCCTGCGCAGCGGGTCTGCCTGGGGCCGAGCCAAGCTCGGGGTGTCGTTGGAGTGGCTAAGAACAAAGTATCACAAGAGCCAGCCTATCCCCCACAGGCGAGCCTTCGGACCTGCCAGCTAGATGAGAGCCTGCGCAGCGGGTCTACCTGGGGCCGAGCCGAGCTCGGGGTGTCGTTGAAGTGGCTAAGAACAAAGTATCACAAGAGCCAACCTATCCCCCACAGGCGAGCCTTCGGACCTGCCAGCTAGATGAGAGCCTGCGCAGCGGGTCTACCTGGGGCCGAGCCGAGCTCGGGGTGTCGTTGAAGTGGCTAAGAACAAAGTATCACAAGAGCCAGCCTATCCCCCACAGGCGAGCCTTCGGACCTGCCAGCTAGATGAGAGCCTGCGCAGCGGGTCTACCTGGGGCCGAGCCGAGCTCGGGGTGTCGTTGAAGTGGCTAAGAACAAAGTATCACAAGAGCCAGCCTATCCTCCACAGGCGAGCCTTCGGACCTGCCAGCTAGATGAGAGCCTGCGCAGCGGGTCTACCTGGGGCCGAGCCGAGCTCGGGGTGTCGTTGAAGTGGCTAAGAACAAAGTATCACAAGAGCCAACCTATCCCCCACAGGCGAGCCTTCGGACCTGTCAGCTAGATGAGAGCCTGCGCAGCGGGTCTACCTGGGGCCGAGCCGAGCTCGGGGTGTTGTTGAAGTGGCTAAGAACAAAGTATCACAAGAGCCAACCTATCCCCCACAGGCGAGCCTTCGGACCTGCCAGCTAGATGAGAGCCTGCGCAGCGGGTCTACCTGGGGCCGAGCCGAGCTCGGGGTGTCGTTGAAGTGGCTAAGAACAAAGTATCACAAGAGCCAACCTATCCCCCACAGGCGAGCCTTCGGACCTGCCAGCTAGATGAGAGCCTGCGCAGCGGGTCTACCTGGGGCCGAGCCGAGCTCGGGGTGTCGTTGAAGTGGCTAAGAACAAAGTATCACAAGAGCCAACCTATCCCCCACAGGCGAGCCTTCGGACCTGCCAGCTAGATGAGAGCCTGCGCAGCGGGTCTACCTGGGGCCGAGCCGAGCTCGGGGTATCGTTGAAGTGGCTAAGAACAAAGTATCACAAGAGCCAACCTATCCCCCATAGGCGAGCCTTCGGACCTGCCAGCTAGATGAGAGCCTGCGCAGCGGGTCTACCTGGGGCCGAGCCGAGCTCGGGGTGTCGTTGAAGTGGCTAAGAACAAAGTATCACAAGAGCCAACCTATCCCCCACAGGCGAGCCTTCGGACCTGCCAGCTAGATGAGAGCCTGCGCAGCGGGTCTACCTGGGGCCGAGCCGAGCTCGGGGTGTCGTTGAAGATTCCTTCAAACAGGCCTATTCTATCATTGAGATGAGGAGTCATAGCCGGTTAAAACAAAAAGCATAAAGATTGCATACTCAGAGATAGTCAATATTCTGAAGTAAACTTATCGAAAATGCAATAGTTATTTACAACATTACAATCCTTCTTTCCCCTTACGGGTAGAAGCGCTTCAGGTCATCACCATTCCAGGTGTGACTCAAGGTCCTTCCCTCCGCATCCTGGAGATAGTAGCCTCCGTTAACCAGAGCCTTCTCTACTATATAAGGCCCCTCCCAGCTAGGGTTGAGCTTACCAACCGCGGCCGACCTTCCCGCAGCGTCGACCTTTTTCAGTACTAGGTCCCCCTCGGCGAATTGCTTGACTCGGATATGCTTATCGAAGTACCGAGCCATTCGCCGTTTTATTTCCTCCTGCCTGATGGCGGCAACATCCCGCAGCTCTTCCACCATATCTAATGAGAGGCGCAACCCTTCCTCGTTCTCCAACCTCCAAGCTTCGCTTCCCCCACCTGCGGCCGTGACCCTTGGGGACCGAACCTCGAACTCCACCGGGAGGACAGCCTCGCACCCATGAGAGAGCTTGAAGGGGGTCTCTCCTGTGGCCGTGTTCGGAGTTGTTCGCAAGGCCCACAGGACGGAAGAGAGCTGTTCCACCCAGTTACCCTTCAGGTTCTCCACCTTCTTTTTGAGCAAGTTGACAATGACTTTGTTTGCCGCCTCCACCTGACCATTGCTCCGAGAATGGTGGACAGAGGCGAACCTGAGGTCAATCCCTAATTGGGTGCAGAAACTGATGAATTCTTCACTGGCAAACTGAGGTCCATTGTCTGTCACTATTGCTTGGGGCAATCCGTGCCTGCAAATGATTTCCCCCCAAACGAAGTTTCTGATGACCTGGGAGGTTACCTTGGCTAGCGGTTTGATCTCCAGCCATTTGGAGAAGTAGTCAATCATCACTAGGAGGAACCTCCTTTGCCCGCTAGCTGGAGGGAAGGGTCCAACCAGGTCCATCCCCCAAATGGCGAAGGGCCATGGCGCCGTGATGCTTCGAAGTCTTTGGGCGGGCAAGAGCTGGAGAGGAGCATGTACTTGGCACTTCCGACACCTCCTTGCGAATTCAGCTGTATCCCTCCTTATGGTCCGCCAGAAATATCCCTGCCTTATCACCCTTGCTTCCAATGTCCTTCCCCCTGAATGGCTGCCGCACTCTCCAGAATGCACCTCTTCCAGGATCCTCGGGACTTCCTCTTCGGTTACGCATCTCGCGAGGAGCCCTGACAACATCTTCCGATGCAAACTCCCTTCCAGCATCAGGTAATGAGCCGCCTTGTGCCTGAAGCTCTTTGCATCCTTGACTTCTTCCGACAGTTCTCCTGTGGTTAAGAAAGTCACCAATGGATCCATCCATGAGGACCGCCGATTCACCTCCATCAACTCCCCCTCTTCAATGGCTGGTCGGAATAGTTCGGTTAGGGTACCTCCTCCCCGAGGCCCGAACTTCGCCAGTCGATCAGCTGCCGCGCTTTCCTCCCTGGGGACATGTCGAATAGAGAATGAACGGAAACCCCCAATGATGGCTCTTACCTTAGATAGATACCTCGCGAGGGTCGGCTCCCGGGCCTCAAACTCGCCTCGGATCTGCGATGCTACCACCATTGAGTCGGTGAAGGCTTCCACGTCCTGGATTTCCAACTCCTTCGCCAAGCGAAGGCCGGCGATCACAGCCTCATACTCTGCTTGGTTGTTGGTTACAGGGAAATGGAAAGTCACGGCTTGCTCTATGGTAACTCCCTGAGGGCTTACTAACACCACACCTCCTCCCAGGGAGTGCCTTCCTGAGGCCCCGTCGACCACCATCTTCCACGCTTCTTGCGGCTTTGGTTCTTCAGCCTCCGCCTCGGTAACATAGTCCGCCAGGAAATCCGCTACGGCCTGTGTTGAAGCCAAAAACAACCTCAACAAATGTTCACGAACCAAAGTGCAGTTAATGCCTACTTCTCTCAAACCTCGACCCCTGACAGGTTGCTAAGGCCCTAACACAGACCCAAAGCCTCAGCTGGGAGGTCCCACCACACACCCGGAAGATCTCTGAGAGCTTCCCCTCCAAAGCCAAATGCTGGGCTGGGAGCTCTTCAGAAGGCACTAGGGCTAGAGGAAAATGATCAACTTGCCTTCTAAAGAGCCCTTATGGGTCTTTTTATAGTCTTCCTTTGACCTGAAAATACTGAAATACCCCTGAGGGGTCTGCCAATAGCCAAATCCCGCTGTCATTCAAAGGGCATTTGGGTAATTTTACCTCGGGATAATATATTATAAAATGGTCATCTTTATGAGCGCCGGGCCCCACCACGTGGGCCCACTTGGCGAGAACCCTGGCCGAGAAGGCTCTCGCTGGACCCCCACCCGGGCCAACCTTGGCGAGACCCCCCTTGCCAGGGAGGCTCGCGCCCTCCACGGTTTCGAAGAGCTCGCGACTGAAGGCCCTCTTGGGGCCTTCTCGCCTCCCCTGGGCGGGAGCTTGCCCTGGGGCGGAAGCTTCCGCGGTCAGGCCCTCTGCTTCGGTCGTTCGACGATCTCTCCTGCCGAGAGGTCGACCATCTGCCCTGGTCGGTCGACGATTTCTCCTGCCGAGAGCTTGAACATCTGCCTTGGGCGGGAGCCCCTTCAGGGCGAGAACTCTATAAGTATGTCTTAGGGCTAACCCAGGGCTAACCTGAGCCTAGCCCAATTCCTCAGTGGTGTCTCCGGGTCCCACCCAGCGAATATGGGGTTGTACACATCACTTCTTATAGGGACACTCGTTTTATGGGGTATTTTTGGAAAACATTGTGGGCCCGACTAGGCACTAAACTCGAATTTAGTAGCGCATACCACCCTCAGACCGATGGACAGACTGAGGTTGTTAATAGGAGTTTGGGGAATCTTCTTAGGTGTTTGACTGGGGAGAATCCAAAACAATGGGACCTTATACTGCCACAAGCTGAATTTGCATTTAATAATTCTACTAATCGCTCCACAGCTAAATCTCCTTTCGAGATTGTCTACGGATTCCCCATACCACATCTACTTGATCGCCACTCTCTTCCGACTCATGAACGTATGTCTTTTGATGCGCAAGCCCATGTTGATTATTTAAAGGACTTGCATAAAACTATTACTAATAAATTGCGAGCGACTTCTGAAAAATATAAATCCATGGCCGATCGACATCGCCGGGAGTTATCTTTTTCAGAAGGAGATTGGGTGTTTGCTTATTTCAGGAAGCAGAGATTCACTCCGGGCACTTACCATAAGCTACAGCAGAAGAAGTTTGGCCCATTCCAAATTCGGAAACGCATCGGGGAGAATGCTTACCTCCTAGATTTGCCCGTTGAATTCGGTACCTCCCCGATATTTAACGTGGCCGATCTGACACTGTTCTATGGAGATCCACCCAGTTCCAGTCCGAGCCCACCTATGGCAGCCCCAGATATTCCTCCCGACTTGGCGCCAGTACAGACTCCCACCACTGAGAAGATCGATCAGGTTCTTGATGTACGAGAATTTCGTACTCGCCATGGGACTTATCAGCGCTACTTGGTCTCCTGGCAAGGACGAGACCTTACCGACAGCTCTTGGATCAGCACTGACGAACTACGCCGCCGCCGCCCAGATCTCTCTATTGCTAGTTTTTGCGAATTCTCGACGGGGTCGAGCCCTTTTAACCCCGGGGGAATTGATGCACCCTGCGGTGCATCGTAATATTTTATCGTATTTATTTATATACCGCACTTATGTATTTGTTTCATATTATGTACTTGTTTTATTGTCCGGCTCATCGGCTTGACCACCCGATGAGATCTTAAATAAATGAGTCCGGTATTAATAGTAGTAGGACAGGAACGGCAAGCCCAACATTAATTAAAAAGGTGCATGATTGGAAACATTTCAAATTTAAAAAGTGTCTTGCATGATTTTAGGACATAGTTTGGAAACATTTCGAATTTAAAAAAAAAGTGTCTTGAATGGAAGATTCTATTTTTTGGAAAGAGAATTAAGAGAGAGATATTTCTTGCCCAAAATGGAGAGATATTTTTAGCACATGAATGGAAGATTTTATCTTTTGGAAAGAGAATTAAGAGAGGGATATCTCTTGCCTAAAATGGAGAGATATTCCAGCTAGCTTATAAATTCCATGGTCATGTGCAGCGAAAGGAGGTTGGACAGAGTTTAGAACGGGAATCCCGGTTCTTTGCTCATTGCCGACAACCACTTCACCGCACGTATCGCCAACATCGCTTAGTTCGGAGAAGCGCCACCGCCTGGAAGCCCGTGCACGAACATACGCCGAAAGTCCTAGCCCTGTCATCGCTAGCCCGCGCCGGCGCCTCTTTGCCTGCCCGAATAGTTTGCAAACGGACCGTCGTCGACTTCGGAATCTGCTTCCGACGGTCCGGCCTGTTCACGCCGTCGACTTCAACTCGTATCCGGCCGATAGATCTTGGGGCCACTGTTCCTGTGCGGGACCGATCGGAATTGGGCTCGTTTCTGCCGCCGTTTGGTATACCGGTCACTCCTTTTTTCTTAGTATTGTTTCATGCACTTCATTTAATTACACTTGGGCTTGCCGTTGCGTTCTCCTTATTATTAATCTCGTTATTCATAAATTGTTGAATGTTATTCATGTTTGTGGCCGTATAAATCTCGTAACGGATCCGAACCGTAAGGCGCGAAGAAGTTTCACTCGAACGCAAATTAATAAACTTTTAACGTCCAAAGCGACGAGCTTGGTTTTTGCGCTCGAAAATTCAGTTATTTTTGGCCAACTCGGCTCTCATTTTCAAATTAATTTTTAATACAAATCTGGGTTACATCAGACATCCCTTCCAATCAATCAGGATAGGTCGATATGCTTAGATCAGAACATCTCATCTGTTCGATCACACAAATGAATCATGGTCGTCCGTATATATTTTTGTAGAGCTCCCAAACCTAGCATAGTAGGGTGTCCTAAATCTAGGAATTTAATAGGGATTCTACCCTACAATATGGAATTACAATTTTGGCTTTCTAAATTTTTAAAAATATCTAAAGAAAAATGCAAATACCCCCTGCCGAACACTCAGCAATGACAACCGCCTATAAGATTTGTAAGCTTCAACATAGCATCCCCTCCAAGCTAATATATAGTTGAAATGGCCAGTAATTCCCACGATGTGGGACTATTTGGAACAAAAAAAACCACGCCTTCGCCCACGCCTTCGCCCACACCCTGAGGTCCCGCCTCCACGTGGTATCTATCGAATCGTCCAACCCCTTAATTTTCACTTCAATCGGTTCATTCTCTATTATCTGCTCCGAATCCCGCCTCCACGTGGCATCTACCAAATTGTCTAGCCCTTTAATTTTCATTTCAATCGGCTCCGAAACTAACCACAAAAACAAAATTATTTCAAATAAGAACATTAAAAATAATGTTTTCAAATTATTTCAATTATAACAAAAAAAAATTATTAAAAAATCATTTCAAATAAAAACATTTAAATAATTTCAGATAATTAAAAAATATTCAAACAAAAAACATTTAAATAATTTCAAATAAGTCCGTCGCGGGCCAGCGACTGTCGTGCGGGACTTGGGAGGCCCCCCCGTGCACTGTCACACACACACACACGTGCGCGCGCGAATGACAGTGCACTGGGGCCCCCCGTGGCCCGCGTACCCTGGCCACGACATTGTGGGAGTCAACATTCGGCGAGGGCGGCGACATTCAACGAGGGTGGAGACATTCGGCCGGGGCAGAGACATATGACAAGGGCAGCGACATTCGAGGGGGGGGGGGGGCGACATTTCGAGGGGGGGGGGGCGACATTTCGCGGGGGAGACGACATTTCACGGGGGAGACAACATTCCGTGGGGGTGGCGGTATTCCGTGGGGGGGGGGACATTTTACGGGGGCGGCGACATTTCGCCGGGGCAACGACTTTCCGTGGGTGGGGGGGGACTACATTCTGCAGGGCGACGACCTATTGCAATAGTCTTTCCAATGATCTGAACAAAAAATTACAAGTGTATGTCCACAAAGTAGATAAGAAATAGAGAACCTAAAGCTATTGTATTCCTAACATTCGAAAGTAGTGTGAAATCAAATAATGCTCTCACAGATATCCAATAGAAGTGGCTTTTATTTTCTGTTCTATGTTTCTTCATGATCTGAATGGCCAAGTGTTTCAGTTGCTAATCATAGGTGTATTTATAAAAAAATTAAATTATTGATTGGGGGTTTGTTTTGATTAAGAAAAGGAATATTTTGTCATCTTGGTACCTAAAATTCATTGGAAGTCCAATGTTTGCATATGTTGCTGAAGAGAACCAAAGGATCCAATGTATCTAAGTATTTAAAGAACCTGCAAAGTGCAATTTCTTAAGCATAACCTATAGAGAAGATGTGCTGAAAACACAAAAATTCATTCATGCTTACTCTAACGACTAATGAATCCGTTAGACTTTAATAAAAAAAGGAGTTGGAACGCCTGAAACTACAACTATATGTGGTGTTTTTGCAACTAATGCAAGCCGCAAAAAAATATACGTTGATGGCTGATGTATTTGAAAGAAATGATAGGGATTAATATAGAAACTTGTGAAGCATTGTGAGCAGATGAAGAATTAGATTGAGAGTAAAAACATGGTTTGAAAACCTTTCAAAACATAGTTTAAGTGGGTGTTGCATTATACTGTAATATGTGTGAAACAGGTATGCAATTTTTTGTTTTATTTCTTAATTTCATGTCCTTGGCATGTCAACATCATGTATTCTTTATATCAGTCTCCGATAAAACATGGTGAGCAGAGCAGAAAATCACATTACAGCATGAATATGCCAAGTAATTTTAAAATAAAAAAAATTGTGGACAGGCTAATTTAGAGATCTTGTAGAGTCTCATTGCTTGTGTACTAAATCCTTGTGGCAAGTGAGTCATGTAAGCAGTTTCTCGTGAATCTTCAACTCAGGAATTGATGAAGGAATTATGCGTGACATTTAATCCAAGGGGAAACTCACTCAAAATTCTCTGAGTTTTGTACACCGGAGTTTCTTAAGAGATCTAAGAAGATTTCTCAAATTTCACCTTATCTTAACACAAATAGATGACGCATATTGGTGCAATGTCACGGTCAGATTGTAAATCATTGTAAGTTGAATGTAGAGCGTAGAATAATCAAGAACTGTAAGAAATGGTGAGGTAAAATGAGAGACCTCGAGATCCGGTCTATGTGCGAATTTGCATCCATAGGACATTTTTTTGAGTGGCTTTGTCGTCAATGCAAGAAGGATGAACCATAGGGAAGGAAAATGGACATATATGGATGAGAGAATATTTTCATAGGAGGAGACTTAAATGGACATATAAGAAAGAAAAGTGTAGATTACACAGCCGTTCATGGAGGATATGGATATGGAGAAAAGAATGAAGATGACGAATCATTTTAAACTTTGTCGTAGTACATGAGCTAATTGTATCAAATACTCTTTTTATAAAGAGGGAAGAACATTTAATTACGTTTAAAAGCGAACCAAATAACTGAATAAGTCACAAATTGATTATTTTATGACTCGCAAAATAGATAAAATGATTTGTAAGAATTGCAAAGTCATGTTAAGAGAAAGTTTGACAACACAACATAGGTTAGTGGTGTTAGATATACAAATTAAACATAATAAATTTAAGATAAGAACAAAAATGTTGCAAACAAGAACTTGAAAATCGAAAAGCAGGTTGCTTTCAAGAAGACGGTTATGAAACAACGAGTTGATGACCCTTATGTTGATATTAATGTCTCATGAGAAGTTATGTCTTCACATTTAAGGATAAGTGGAAAGAACGTACTTGGAATATCAAAAGATCGTGCGCCCCCAAATAAAAAATCTTGGTGCTGGAAAGACTAAGTGATAAACAAAGTGAGGGCAAAGTGGGTCAGCTATAAATCACTATACGCTTGTAGGAATAATGAAAACTTAGCCAAGTATAAAGTCATCAAAAAAGAAGCTAGACAGACAAAAAGTAAAGCAAGAAGTCAAGCTTATGAAATTTTTTATAAGCGACTAGATACCAAAGATGGAGAGCGTGACATATATAAAATTGCTCGAGCTAGAGAAAGAAAGACGCGATTTAAGTCAAGTAAAATTCATAAAGGATGAGACAGGTATAGTTTTGATGGATGATGCGAATATTAAATAGCGATGAAAAAGATAATTTTATCAACCATATATTGAAAAAAAAAAGACAATGAATTGAACTTGGAAGTGTTAAGTAAATCGGAGGAGTATAAGAATATAACGTTTTATCGTAAAATTCAAGAGGTAAAAGATGCTCTAAATAAGATGAAAAATGGAAAGACGATAATGAATGAAAATTTTTAAGAAATGAAAGAATTTTATGGCTTACATATTTTTTCAATAAGGTACTAAGTCGAAGAGGATGCCAGACCAATGGAGAGAAAGTATCTTGATGTCTTTGTATAAGAATAAAGGAGATAGACAAAATTTTGTTAATTACAGAGGAATTAAATTAACGAGTCATACCATGAAATTATGAGAATGAGTAATAGAAAGAAGATTAAGATGAGAGACTAACAATTCAGAGAATCAATTTTAATTCATGTCAGGGAGGTCGACCATGAAAGCTATACATCTCTTGAGGAGACTCCTTGACAATTATCGAGAAAGAAAACAAGATTTGCATATATTGTTTATTGATCTCGAGAAGGCTTATGTTAGAGTTCCAAGAGAGATCTTATGGAGAGTCTTAGAAAAAAAGGGTGTAAATGTATCATATATTTATATAATCAAAGATATGTATACAAATTCAGTGACAAGGGTGAGGACATCTGGAGGATTAACACATGAATTCCCTATCACTGTTGGCTTACATCAAGGTTCAACTTTAAGCCCTTATCTCTTTACTCTTATCTTAGGTGAGCTCACCAGACATATCCAACAAGCAATACCTTGGTGTTTATTGTTTGCAGATGATATCATTTTGGTTGATGATACGCGCGAGGGTGTAAGCGCAAAACTTGAATCTTGGCGAGATACTTTAGAAAAAATGGTTTTAAGTTGTGCAGGGCAAAGACAGAGTATATGAAGCTTAAATTTAGTAGTACAAGAAGGACATATGACTTCGTTATTAAGTTGGGTGATCAAGATATTTCCCGTAGTGAGCGTTTTAAATATCTTGGATCGATAGTTCCAAAAGATGGAGGCATTGATAAAAATGTGACACATAGAATCCAAGCGGGTTGGTTGAAGTGGAGAGGCTTATCAGGGGTCTTATGTGATCGTAAAGTACCACTAAAACTTAAGGGCAAGTTTTACTGTACTGTAATTAGCCCCGCGATATGGTTCTGAGTGTTGGGCAGTGAATTGTGTACATTAGCAAAAAATGGGAGTTGTGGAGATGAGAATGCTTAGGTGGATGTGTGGTCACACGAGATTGGATAAAATTAGGAATGAAAATATCATGGATAAGACAGGAGTAGCACCAATTGCAGAGAAGATGCGAGAAGCTCGTCTAAGATGGTTTGGACACGTACAAAGGAGACCATTAGAGGCACCTGTTAGGCGTTGTGAGAGTCTAGTCACTAGGCATGTTAAACGAGGGAGGGGTAGACCAATAAAGACTTGGAATGAAATTATAAGGAAAAACATGATGTACTTAGACATTAGTGAGATTATGACAAAAGATAGGACACAATGGTGACAAAAGATCCATATAGCCGACCCCACTATAGTGGGATAAAGGCTTGAGTGTTGTTGTTGGTTGTCGTCGATTCAAGAGAGAGAGAGGTCATATGTTAGAGGAGGGTGAAGGGGGAGTTGGGTTTGAAGCCCTAAAATGTGTAACTGATGAATGCCCTCATTAGCAATAATTAGAAGAGTTTGTAGGAGAGAGGTGTACCTGCGATGGGGAGAGGAAGTCTAGACATGGAGGGAATTGAGGAGGAGTTGCCGGTGGCGGTAGAGAGGAGTCGGAACAGAGAGATCCAGTGATAGAGAGATGTGTCTGTAGGTACCATCAATGTGTTATATCCTGCGCCAGGGGTCTTCACTGGAGGGCGTGCTGGAAGGGGCACATAGTCATCTGCGGGAAGGAGCGAAGTGTGGATGTCGTGAGTGCCCTAGGTCTGCGCGAGGGGAGGAGCGGGAGGCAGGGATGCTGATCACGGGAGGAGCAACATTTTTATTTCGCGGCTTGAGTAGTGGGGGGATCAGACGGCGGTAGGAGTTCAATATTTTTGGATGAACGGACAGGATGCGTTCGTGGATCGGGTTACACCATAAGGGGATTTCTTTGTATAATAATAATAATATGTATATATATATATATATTTATTTATCCTTACCGATTGCAAGGGTAAGAGAGCATTATTTTTCCACAAACTATCTCGTAACGTGGTATCGAAGCTCTAGGTAAAGAGCTCGAGCTTTCCTCTACCATCGCCCTCATCGCGACTATTCCCAATATTTTTCTTTGAAGCCGATCCACTGGAGATCGATTGACGACGATTTTGGCTTCGCTATATCTACTTCAACACCGTCTTTGATGCTTCGACACTTCTCTGCTTTGGTGAATTGATTTCAATATTTCTCCGATTGATCACGGCGATGGCTTCGATCTTTCAACTGTGTTCCTGACGCGGCCCGAAGATGAGATTTTTCCGCTCGAGTTATCTCTGTCGTGATTGAAGTTGGCGACGATCTCTGCAATCAACGACAATCTTTCACAATGAAGCTCGACAATGATCTCTGTCATGACTACAGTCAACAATCTCTGCAGTCTGCCTTAGTTAATCAACGATCCATTGCCACCGTCCGATCCCTACTCCAGAACCTTTCACTCAGGCTCACAGTCGACGATCCTATTGTGGTGATTGTTGTGATCCTTGCTACCCATTCTTCTAGTTGCCCATGATTCTTGAAACATGTTTAAAGAATCTTTTTCCATCACTTTCGCTGCACTAATCGTCGACTATAATAATGTATTATCGTCAAATACTAAACTAGTCACCGCCATTTTAACCCCTTCCAATCAAGGTTGTTAGGATCACGATCCAGATCATAGGATCTTATGATCCTACGATCAGGATTTTATAAATCGATCCTGATTTTGTAAAGCGATTCTCGATCCAACTCTACTATCAGATATGATCCTACCTCGAAACGATCTCATCTAGGATCTCGATCCTGACGATCTTGCTTCCAATTTCCAATTATAGTAGATGGGTATCATCATGTCATTTACTGGTGTACGTTGTATGCATCATTTCACTTGTCTTCCAGTTCATAAACTTGGCTGTAACGAGTATAGAGATTGGCATAGTGACATTTGCTGAATCTTTGCTTTACTCAACTTCATGGATCCATCTTCAAAAATGTGCAAGAATTGCATTATCACCAAGGAGCTCTGGGACACTTTGCATATGATGTTCTCTCAAGCAAATAACCTGACTCGCTTGGGTAAACTGTTCCCTAAACAATTTTCTTTACAACAAGGCACCATTTAGTCATTGAGTACTTTATCGAGTGGAAGTTACTTGTCGTTGAAATCCTTATTATATGAAAAATTTCTTCCACCAAAGAGGAACATTAGACCCAGAGGGAACAAATACTCCTTTTGTGGCTATTGAATAGTCTCACTCCGCATTTCTTGACCACCAAAACTAAAATGCTAGCAAGTCCACCCACTCTTCGTACCGCTACTGTTTATCATAACTTGTTGAAGGTTGGGTCGATCAATGTAGAGATCCCTCCCCCTGCTTTGCAGATTCCTTCAGTACTCTCCGTTACTTCTGAGCCCATTGTGATTGCTTCCCGTGGAGGATGTGGAAGACGTGGAGGCGGTCGTAGCGGACATCTTGGTCGCAGTCATGACACCAATACATCATGCTTCAACACCCTCCTGCTTTTGTTCTCTAGCATTTGGGGTCCTAAATTAAAGTTTGTTCTAGTTTAAGGTGCGACTCTTGTCATTTTGTTGATCACCATTGTGTTAATTATATACCTCTTGATAATAAATGAGCGCTTACCTTTTGATGTTGTTCACTCTGATGTCTGGGGACCTTGTTCGGCTCCTACCTTATTTGATCATTGTTATTATGTTATGTTTATTGATGATTTTTTTTAATATGAGTTGTGTTTATTTAATGAAAAATTGTTCTTAATTGTTTTCCATTTTTCAAATTTTGTGGAATGAAATTTTTACCCAATTTTCCATTAGATTGAAATGTTATCAACTGACAATGGTCGTGAATATTTGTCTCAGCCTATGCCGTCCTGTCGTGACTCGTGACACATCTTAACAGAATGGTATTACCGAACACAAAAAGCGTCATCTTTTGGAGATCACTCACACACTCTTACATCACATGCAAATGCCTAACATTTTTGAGGCGATATCGTTCTTACTTCCACTTATATCATCAACCGTCTTCCCACTCACTTCATGGTGAGACACCATGACACACTATTTCCTACCCAATCAACACATTCTTTACTCCTTCATGTGTTTGATTGTGCGTGTTTTGTTCGTGATGTTCGACCATCTATATCTAAACTTGATGCTTGATCCATTAATTGTATCTTCCTTGGGTACTCTCACACCACTCACTAGAACTCAGACGATACATTATCTCTTCGGATGTTGCAATTGTCATATCCATTCCATTCTCTCCTATGAAATTTACGTCACCTGACTTTGTTGTCTTTCGACACCATCCTAACTTTCCCTCCTCTACCTTTGCAAAAAATCCCTTTTGGGGTCACGCTTATTCTTGTCATTATGCGGATTCTACGTGGACACCCCTGCCTACCTCTACTCAAAATATAGACGAGCATGTTCCTTTAGACACCTCAGGTCAAGGTTGATGGCTCTCTGGATTGCGTAAGCTTGATTAGTTGCAAAAACATATGCCTAGATGTTATATGATGAAACATTTACCTCTGTTGATTAATGTCTTTTATTCGCCTATTCCTTTCTCTTGTAGCAACTCATCATTGCCCTATGTACCAATTGGACATCAAAAATGTGTTTCTACATTGAGTCATTGAAGATGAGGGTTATATGGAACAACATCTAGGATTTCATTATTGAGGGGGAGCGTTCAAAGGTATGTCGTCTCCAAAAGTTCTTACGTGGATTGGAGCCGTCTCCACGTGCTTGGTTTGGACATTTCTGTGCGTTAGTGACTCAATTTGGCCCGCAAATTAGCCAAAAAAGGCCTGTATATCTTCTATAAGCACACCTTGACAAGTGACATTCTATTTGTTGTTTATGTTGACGACAATGCCATCACTGAAAGCGACTCACAAGGGATTACTTGTCTCATGTTCTTCCTACACCAGAACTTTCAGACAAAGGATCTTGGTCCACTGAGATACTTTTGTGGCATTGAAGTTGTTGATTACAAGAAATGCACCTTCCTATGTCAAAGGAAGTATGTTCTGCATCTCTGCAAATATTTGGGTATGTCACAAAGTGATATAACTTATTCCCCACTTGAACCAGGCAAGAAATGTATGTGACAAGTTTGTTATTGAAATGCCCAGAGAAATACTGTAGATTGTCAAACTGAACTATCTCATTATGACACATTTATACATTTCATGTGTCGTAAGCAAAGTCTGTCAATTTATGGAATTCCCTACTAATGTTCCTGTCCTTTTATAGTGACCATGACTATTATAATATTGAAGCATTCTTAGCCACTTGGATATTCACCACCAAATTTACAATTTTCTTGGGTGGCAACCTAATCTTGTGGCGAAGTATCAAGCAAACCATTGTTGCTAGATCTAGGTGTTATTTGGCGGTTCAAATCCCGCGCGACCACACAGATCTATCCAAACGGTTGCAGTTGCTACACGTTTAGTGGTGTTGTGGCCGCACGGCAGAGATCTGCCCCATTTCATGGAAATCCACATGTGGAGGCCACTGTTGTCGCAGTGGCGTCAGAGCGGATTTTCTCTACAGGGCTTTCGCAGAGCCAAACACTGCCTTAGTGTTGAAGCTGAATATTGTGCTATATTATTGTTGAGGTTATCTGGACTAGACAGACCCTTTAAGAGATAAGCTATCTTGTTCATGTACCCATTCAATTATGATGTGACAATCAACTGTCATTCAAATTACTACTAATCTTGAGGTGGAGTGTTGAAAATATAATGAGAATATTCAACACTCCACCTCAAGTTGGCGAAGTAAGAAGCAAATCACTGTTGTTATATCCAACTTGAGGTGACAAAGAAGCAAACCGCTGTTGTAGCCTTTACCCATTGCAATATTAAGAGAGCATTATTTTTCCTCAAATTGTCTCGTAACAAAGCCGAATACCGGAAGAATAATTGGTAGAATATGCCAGCCTTATTCTATTAATTCCTCCGTGGCGTTTGGCTTCACATATAAATATATTGTTTTTATTTTATGATTTTAATGAATTTTTTTAATATATTTATATATTATTTTTTAATAATATATTTTGAAAATCTATTTTTTTTAAACTTTTTAATCAAAAAATTAATGACTCAATTTTCATGTCATGAAATTTATTATCTTAAGATGAATATTTAATTTTATGTGCTTCTAGTCATCATTTTGATTGAGCTTCATTACTCAAAGATGTCAAAAATGTAGTTTGGTTCTTCATAGTAAATACCTACGAAACTCGGATACTTAAAAATGCTCTACGTATCTGCTCAGATGCGTATCAGATACGGGAAACGCCCGGAAACGCGTTTCCGAAACTATATGAAACATAATTTTAAATAAAAAAAGAATTTAATTTCGGGATACGCGTTTCCGAAACTATAGGAAACTTAATTTTAAATAAAAAAGAATTTAATTTCGGAATCGCATATCCCGCAGGAGGATACACGATTAGGTATCCCGCTCCATTACCCGTAAGCTTCTTCTTCTTCTTTACATGTTGACTGTTATACTCTTTACATGTTGACTGTTATACTCTTTACATGTTGACTGTTATACTCTTTACATGCAAATACATTTGTGACTGTAACGAAACAATGATCAATTGTTGTTACATTTGATTTTGAATCTCTTTTCAAGAGTTGTTTGTGCTGATAACAAAGTTGTCATTACATGTTACATGAGATTTGGTTATCATTACATGTTTCTTTCCGTATCATTAATAAGTATTATTATTATATTAATTAATACTTATATTAAAATAATTAAAAATAATTAAATAAACATTTCCCGTAACCTTATTTTTTTAAAAATCACGTTTCTCGTATCCGTTTCGTATCGTATCCTGTATCCCGTTTCCGTCCCCATGCTACATAGGTAAATACTAAGTGAGTTTTTCTTTAAAGTGTATCATACTGCCAACTAATTTATATTTTGAATCAGTCCGTAAGAGTTTAAATATAGCAACTAAGTGTTTCCATATACCTATTAGCTACATATAGTCTATGACTCTACATAATTCAATACTGTATTTCGGTCATCTCTGTCCCTTGTTTACTAATTATTGTATTTTTCCCTTGTAAAATTACTGTTTTATTAACAAATTATCATTTATTATGTTGAAACCAAGAGCATTTTTGTTTGAGCATGACAATTTTTATACACAGCTGGGTTTTAAGCCTGTTTGTTTATATGCTGAATAACAGGCGTATCAAGAATCAACCAAGGAGAAGCGTCGATCTCAAATTGCTCAAGGTTTACTCAATTTAATATTAATCTTCTACATGCAATAGCAAAACCATATTGGCATTTGACAACTTAGGCAGATGATTTCTTGGACTTTGTTTTTAACCATCTTAGCATATTAGATATTTTTAATGACTGTAATAGTGTAATTTGAGTGGCTGTGGGTTCAGGAACATTGTTATTCTGCAGCAAGTTGACCGAGAACCCATCTGCGTGTTATATTACTTCCCCATCTGCTGTTTATTACCCTAAACTAACCAATAAATCTATATGATTTTCAGATTGTCTTCATGCATGCTGAGTGACATTAGAATTTCTCTAATTCATCTATGACACAGGGTAGGTTGTGTAGAGCTTGTGCTGACGCTAATGCAAGCTTAGGTGAACGTGGAGTGTGGACTTGTGCAATGTCCACCTGAATGATGCAAAAATGAAAATTTTAGAACAATCCGGAAATTAACCTTAGCGAATAATATTTTATAAGTTCAACGAATTAACACAACATTCACTAGCTTTTCAAGTGACTAGACAATGACACTTTCAACTTCACATAGAGCGCGATCAACATCAACCAACACGAATTAGTCAATAAAAGTTAATAAAATTTGAGAATGAATAATGGACAAATCAAATGCTCCAACAAATACGTGATATCTCCCAAAATGTTCAATACAAAAAATAAAATAACACTAAATTAAATACTCACAAAATAGGGGTCCGACGGTGGCGGCATATGACGGTGTTCGAGGCGGAACGGATGAAAGTGGTTCCACGACAAGGAGAGTAGGGAACGAATGAGGGTGGTTCCACGACAAGAATTAATAAAGATGGGGGATTAGGGTTGACTGATGGGAATAGTCTGGACTCATGAGTGGGGGAATAGTCTGGACTCATTGGTGCTGGTTGCACAAAGGGTGAAAGAAGAAGATGTTGTAACAGAGGGAGGATGACGATAACATGAACAACGACTAGAGTAGGCATCTTGAGCAAAGGAATGCGAGGAGTAGGGACCTTGGGCGTCGGTGAGGGATACGAGCGGACGACGAGAGATGATGAGGGGAGATGGTTGCATGGGTTGTAGGCGAGGATCGGGGCAGAACCTTGGGTGGTGTCGACTAGTATGAAGAAGGAAGAGAAGGCACGCGGTTCCCTGCCGTTTCCAGCGGTTACCTGCCGTTTCCAGCGGTTCCAGGTGATGACGATGAACAGGGAGGGAGATACACGAGACTTGCGACTGTCGGCGTACGAGAGGAGGGAGGAGGACGATGAGTAGGTGGGCATCGGGCAGCTTTTGAGAGGAGGTTACAAGAAACTGAAATTTGAGGGGATGAGATTTAGAGGACTTGGGGGAGAGGGGGAGGATAGTCTCATGGGAATTAGAAAAACCGAACAGTGAAATACAAAAGGAATAACTGAAAATTAATTCGAGGCTTCGCACCCAGGACTTGCAGCGTCGCACCACGAAGATTGCCAGAATTATGGAATCTCTCACAAAATCAGCAATGAAATAAATGGAGGCCATCCACCCCTATTTATAATGACCGGGGAGGTTGGGCACCTAGCGTGAACGGCTATGTTTGTCCGTTACACCCGACGTCCTAAAATAAAAAATACAACTCAAAAAAATAAAAATAAAATATGTAAAAATATCCGGACGATGCCCCAGACGCATCTACGGTTTCGGATCGTTAATCCGATTAGCGCCACTTGCGCGTGTGCACATAAGCGGGCTCCGCCAAGTCACGGCATGCGCGCCAATGTCGATCCCCATCAATCTATCTCAAAATAAAGGACAACCTGATCTCCAAATCAGAGCAACCTTTTGATGCAAATATGAAAATATATTCATCCATAACACATGATTTTGAGTAGTGACAATTTTTTAACGAATCTAAGCAATGCCACCCTAGGTATTGTGTCTGGGAAATAATTCCTATCTAGCCCAGGATGATGCATGTATGCAACAAGTGATGCAACAGTAAATTGCAAGTAATAGTAGAAGATAAATGTCACACAATTATCTCAAGTAAAAAAACAAATTATTCTAACAAGCGGGCACGATTGACTTTCCCCTGCTTGGAGGGTTGTTAGCTAAATGCGCAAGTGAATATCTTGCAAGTCACAATTAGGCTCAAAACAACACACTAATATAGATTGATATCCATAAGAATATAAATGAACCAATTCCTACAATATTGTTGAAAATGAATAAACCAAACAATAAAAATTTCATGGGTCCATGAGCGAAAGAGTGGAGATCCGGTGACTAGGAAAGCGGTGGAGGTGATTCGGAGGGGAGGGTAGTGCTGCAAGGTAACTGTCCGGGGAAGGAATGGGCTGCTGAGGACAGGTTTAAGTGGATAAATGGGTTTGGGGCCTCAACATTGTGAGATGAAGTTCTGGAGGGGTCGAATGTGTCTTGGAAAAGGCTTCAAGTTGCTGTACTATAGCTGTAAGAGGCGGTTGTAGGGTCTAGCCCAACAGATAGTGGTCGGCTGGGTGTAGGAAGGGGAGCTACGGTGGCTGGCGAACTCTGTGGGGGTGCAAGTGGGACTACCGGCTGCTATAACTGGCAGGATGTTTGGGCTCTAGGACTGCATGGGAATAAAGTGGGGGAAGGGATTGGCTGTCTTGGGAGACTTAGGAGTGGCCGGTTGAAGGGTATGTGGGCTGTAGCTGAGAGTGGGTGGGGAAACATCAAGAGGATGCTGTTTGGGCGAGGATTTAGAGCTGAGCAGCGGTTGTTTGGCGGGGATTCAGGGTTTGGCTGATGTGGAAGGAGGCGGTGAGGCGTCGGCAGGTTAATTTACGAAGGATCGCCGGATTCTGGGAAGAAAGTCTCTAAAATCTGCAATACCCATGATGGCTACACCTACCCTCTTATTTATACAAAACCTACTTTGGTCATCCATCATGAATGACTATGATTGACCGGACATGATAAGTGTCCAATCTTAATAAATAATATGCCAAAAAACAGAAAAATCCACAAACATTTCAAACCAGCGTTTCGGATGCAACCGTGGACTTGGATCATCTATCAGGCGGCGCCAAATATGACGAGTGAAAGATTAACACTGAATGGGCCCAAAACTCTTGCTCTATTGTCTCGTCAATCCTCATCATTCTGTAAAGTGTAAACGGCCTATGAAGATGGATGGTATCTTCTTTAAATTAGGTGTTTGGTTTAGTTTAATTATGATTCTTGTTTAAGCTTCTCTGTTCAGCTGGTTGAGCTTACTATTCAAAGACCATTTCATCATTTTGTTATCACTGGTGACCAACTATTTGATTACCAATTTATTCCATGGAGATATTCTAAATGCCCATTGGTGCAGTCTTCAGTTAACAACCTTTTTTCTAGGAATTAGGCCCAATTTTCAGCCTGCCAGTAGTGACTATGACTGTCCAGCTTATGGTATTTATTGATTGCAGTTGTGATCTTTCACAGGATTTTTTCTTCTTCCAATTTAGTCAACGATATTAGAATCTGATTTCTCTGCTCATACAGCTTCACATAGTTCGAGGCACGTGTATACTCACGAATCTTCTAGTATTTCCACACCTATTCGACCATGCAATCTTCTTCATACTGCCATCAATTTCCACTTTGGCTCTTTAACAGAACCACAAATTTCCTCCTATACTCAAGCCATATTTATTTAGGATTTTTTTTAATAAACAAGGCATTGCGATATAAATTTGTGCAAGTCCTAGATTATTGAAAATATGCTCTTTTGATGTGAAGTTTTCTCGCTTTCTTTGATTGCTTGATCTAATTCTCTTGAGTTATGCACAAGTAATATCCTGGAAGAACAGTTGACTGATCTTGAGTTATGCACAAGTCATTAATTTAAATTAAGTGATTATTATTTGTATCCGATCTTTTCATGTTTTCCATTTTGCATCAAGAAATACAAATAATTGTCTAAATTAATGTTTTATGAGCTCAGAATTGGATGTTTATGCGACTTTTGTGCCCATCGTTTAGTTACATGAAATAATCCATCCTTTATGCTGTCTTGTATAATTTTTGATATCGAATGTATACATGCTCTAGTGTGCATTGTTGTTATATAGACAATAAAGTACATTAGTGTAGGGTTTGGTTGTAAAGTGGTTCAGTAGGGTATGTGTTAGGGGTCCCACATCGTCAGTTATCTACTAGCGGTTATATTATTTTGAGTCTTCATGTATTTGAGTTTGAGTTGTATGGGTCTAGTCGTATTGAGTTGAGTCATAGTACACGTTATTAGAGTCTTATTATTTTAGAGTTTCATGCATCTCTTTATATTGAGTATTTACATTCATACCATCGCGGGTCCTTTATATAGGGACTCTTGGGTCATGTACGAGTTATCAAATAATTAAATCAAGTTTATTTATCTCTCTCTAACTCATCTACTTCTCTCTCAATGCTCCTCTTCTCTCCCTCTAGTTCTTCCCCTCTTCGTCCCCATTCTAGGGTTAGGATTGAGCAAAACTCCCTTTGTATCTCCGTCTCCAACGCTACCACCGACGATATCCCAGCGATTCGTTCCTCATCTCTTTCGCATTCAGCCGATCGAGTCTCGTCGACCGGCCGTTGCAACGAGTCCCAATTTTCACTCCGTCGTTGAACACTTATGTGTCCTCTGCGACATCCAATAATAGGGGGCGCAACCCTTGCCACTTCTACAAAAAGGTAAGGGGGCGCAACCCCATCTTTTCCTTCGATTGATCCCAACAACCTTTTAGTTGACCGACTTCGCCAACCCTCGTCGGTGCACACCATCAACATTTTAGCAAGAATTTGATGACCTCATCGCAGAAGAAACCAAACTCCGCCTTCGTTGTCTGCAAAAGAAACTGACGCAGCTTCCTTCCTCACTAGACGCATGCCAAGGAGTCAGGCGATGCTCCTTCCATCATTGAAGCCTTGTTGTCCCCTTCCAGAGCCCGCATCTTTTCGAAGTGCTCCATCGTCCATCGTCGAAGTCAGCAGGAATCATGAGCCTGCACTTTCGTCGTGATAGAGTAGGTCCCTACAGTCCAACTCCCCATTCATGTGATCGGTGCTCTCCTCGTCCCTTCCTCGAGCCCACCAAACAACATCAGGTCAACCGTTTCACGAGACCAGCAGTGTCATGCCAACATCTCGAATCACCCATTCTTTTCCTTTCTTGAGCCCACAAAACCGCAACATACCGAGAACGCCCTTCTCCAAGTCCAGGAACCGACCATCTAATTAATTGATTTGATTCATTAATTCTTAATTGGATTAATTACTTATTGATTAATTATGATTGACATGAAGATAAACGCCGCCAATGAGGCTATCCTCAGTTTAATGATGGCTTCCTATCCAACCTCACTGTCACAACTCCACACCAACATCAACCGATTTGCGATGTCGGGCCACCTCGGAATTTCGCTTCCACCAACACAACCGTCATTCTAGCCAGCACATGATGCTGCCCCTTCCATCCCAACTTGCGCTAGCTCTTCGCTGCCTCTAACTGCTCCACTACTGCCTTTGATCCCAATATAGCAGTCGCCGCTCGAAGCTCCACCGCTCTCCTTCGTTCTTGTCACTCCACCATCGCCACCAAGCCCCACGGTCTCCGCTCCACAACCCCCGCTCCGACCACCTGCTCTGCTGCCCCCTCTCTAGCCGTTCCTTCTGTAGCCCCCCCCTGATGTCATTGTTTTTGTTCACCGCAACACATTCAGCCGGGGCATCCACCCCCTTGATTGTCAGCCATCGCCAGGCACGCCAGATATTATGTTTGACGGTCTTTCTTCAACAAGTCCCTTTGCCATGCCAGATTCTTGCAGTCTCTTATTTTATTTGTGGGCACGATGACAATCCGCCACTCGATGCAGCCGCCATCACTTCGATGCGCTACCAGGAGTTGTTCTGGCAGGAATTCAAAGAGCTAGATGACTACGTCGCGCAAGTCTCGTTCGAGCTTGAGGACAAGATCGATTTGAAGGGTGGGTGGAATGTTAGGGGTTTGACTTCGTCAATTATCTACTAGTGGTTATATTGTTATAAGTCTTCATGTATTTGAGTTTGAGTTGTATGAGTCGAGTCATAGCTATGAGTCATTTGAGTCTGGATGTTTTAGTGTGGTGTGCATCTCTTAATATTGGGTAATTATGCCCATGCCATCGTGTGTTCTATATATAGGGACCCTTGGGTCATATATAAAGTAATCAAAGAATTAAATACAGATTATCTCTCTTTCTCTCTCTATCTCTTCTCCTCTTTTAAGTCTTCTCTAACTCTTCTCTTCCAAGTCTCCTCTTGTTCTTGATGCAACACGAGTCTACAGGTGGAGGACGATCGTTGCCCAAACTCAAAATGTCATGAAAGCAACTATGTCACACATGCGAATGAAGTTACGATAGTGCAAACAGTCTTGTTCCAGATCATTAAACAAGTAATTAAAATTTATAGAGCATCTAAACACAAATTGCACAATTGGGTATCAAGCCATGAAGAGTAAAGAACAGTTAAAATCAACCAACAAAATGAAGCCCAATTCCGTTCAAGTGCGCACCGAATATGTTCTGCAAATTAAACGATAAATAAAGTAACGACTGCATATAAGTGTCAACATTCCCAAGACAATAGTTCAAAACCAAAGCATCCATATAAGAGAAATAAAACATTCATACCTAGATTTACTTATGCATGCAACGGCTTTGCTTCGGGATGGAGGTCCGATGACGGGAGTGCTCCTGGGTTGTCGGTGGTTCCACAGAGGGGCTGCAAATATGAAGTTAGACCAGATCTGGGATTTTATGGGGGCGGGGGATGAGTTCTGCGGATGACAAACTGGGAGGGGTATGTATCTGGGGGATTGGATGGTGGGGGCTGTGGGTGGGCAGTTGGAGATGTGGGGTTGTGGATCTGATGGACTGGGGGCCAGAGATGGAGGCTGGGGGGTCGGGTGAGGAAGAGGAAGGCGCTGCAAGGGGAGGAGGGGCTGAGATCAGTCGGGGAAGGGGTGGAAGGGTTGCGGTTTTCTGAAAGACGGGACTAACAGGGAAAGGGCGTAGGCCAGGTTCAGTAGACAGGGGAGGAGGGTTGGAGGTCAGCAGAGGAGGCCGAGGAGGGAAGAAACCTGGACGGAGGGATCGACACAGGCGGCCGTTGCGGCCAGGAGCAGCGCGGAAGGGGAGCTGGCTCTCAGAGTCCACCGAGAGGAAGGGCCGGTAAGTTGCATTGCAAGCAACTCTTGATCCCTAGGGCTGGCCACTAGCGTGCATATATATAAGAGGGAAAAGTAGAAAACAGGATTAGGGCTCTCGATCTGACGACTATAATTGTTCGGGCCGTTCGGGGGCTAAATACATCAAAATAATAAAATCTAATATATGAAACTGGCTCGGAACAACCCTCCGGGTGCATCCACACGCTCGGATCGCCCAAACAGGTTGTCGATCACCACCTCCCGCGGGAATAAATGCGTGCGTGCCGTCGATCACGATCAACTCCCCCCGACTTGAAAGCACTCACCTCCAGTGAGTGAAGATGATCGCACTCTTGGCGTAGGTCTGGAGCAAGTCTCACGAACTCCTCAGCAGAACTCCAAGTGTCGTCAGAAGTCGGGCGGGCAAGCCAATGGACCAAGTACTGCAGGACCACCGAACCGCCCGCCGTCGTGAAGTCATGACCAACGATAGGCGTAGGCGACTGTCGTGGTGTATCTCCGGTAGACGTAGGCGACTGTCGTAGCAATGTATCTCCGTCTGAGAGTGGTGCTGGTGGAACTGCCGGCAGGGTTGTGTGGTCCTCTGAGCGGAGTGCTCAACCGTCCGCGACTGCCGGGGCATGGTAGGTGGAGAGGTGCTAGGGAAGGGTGGGGTAAGCTGTGGCTCAGGGGTAGCTGGAGACAATGGGTCTACATGCACCTGCTCCTCGCAGTATGGAGTTAAGTCCTCCACATTGAACGCCCAGTGAATTCTCATTGTCGGTGGGATATCAACCTCATAAGCGTTCGCACCAATCCGTCAAGTGATTGTATAGGGGCCCATTCGGCGAGCACTTAACTTATTGTCCCCAGTGGGATCCTCTAAGGTCGAAGGAGGATCATATCTTGCTCTCCAACATTAAAAACTTTCCCTCCTGTGCAGATTAGTCTAAGCTTTATAAATTTCATTACTGGCCGCGATCTTTTCCGGACTGTCTCATGTAGTGCGTGTATATGATAAACAAACGACTCAACAGGCCAATGATGTGAATGATGAACCTAAATGATGACAAGAAGTGCATGTATGAGCTGAATGAACGACTCGGCGGGCTTATGCAGATATGAACCCAAAAGATGACATGCTCGCATGAATGATGCATGAAAAACATGATAGGCACGGTACATTTACATTCAACAAGCTTTATGTGGCGAAGGTTCCTTGAAAGAGTGGTTTATCGAGGGGTTCGTCGAGAGGAGTGTAGTAAAACTCAGTGAGTGTGCGATGAGTCCCAAAATGACTGTGTGAGACGCCAACACTCCAATATGAACTCACATTATCCCTAATATCTCTCAAGGAATGTGACGCATCAGGCGGCTCACGAAAGGGTACACATGAAAATTCATTGTGAAGGCGACGGTCACCTGAGTGAGCGCCAAAGACATCAATACTAGGATGTGACACTTAAATGAGACGAGTGTCGCTGATAGGAAAGAGCTCATCTGGTGGATCAGCAGGCGGTATGTCTAAGAACTCATCACGGGTAGGGTGGGTCATACACTCAATTCTCAGTACATCGGGAGGCTGCTCAAGTATGCTTAGGAATTGCCCTACATACTCATTGCTACACTCAAGATCCTCTCTCCAAAGAAAAATAAGGGACGAGAATTGGAGAGATGTCAATAAGCCAGCGCTCATGGATGACTCGCACATCGGGAGGTCATTCTCACAGGGGAGTGGTGGTTCATTCGGAGGCTTGTGAGGGGGGATCATTAAAGGACCCAATAGTCGGGTTATGATCCTCCAAGTGGATACCACTAACAAGGGTAGTGTTCCTAAAAGCAGGCGTGACAACTGCCATGATATCGACTCGAGGCTCTCGGTCATGACATGACTCAAAATAAGGCTAAGGAGAGAGTGAGACGAATCCATGCTTAAATGGGGGTTAGTCGGTGAGGTGTTAAGAAATGGGTCTATAACCAAGGTGGTGACGAAGCTAACATGAGGTATAGCCGTATAGAAGATGGATAGACCATCAAAGTATCACTGGGTCGCTCAATCTCACTCTCGTGACCAAACTCACTAGACGTGCTAACGACGCTCGCCACCTGAAATACAAGGTCGTGTTCAGAATCTGCCTCAAAATCATGTGGGACCGGAGGCTCACTAAGAGAAGGAATACCAATATTAGATGACAAAACACTCATGTCTATGGGAGTACTTAAATCCTGATGTGTTGCTCTATAGGTTTCCCCGGATGCAGATTTCAAGAGATCCATTTGAGCATGTACACGATCAAATTGTTCAAGACCCAATTGTTGAAATTCGGCTTCAGGTATCTCTACTGGTGGAACAATGGGGGGATCCAAACGCGTGAAGTTATCCATATAGTGATGACCTCTATAGGGATCCAGATAGTCATCAAAACGCTCGTCCCTAATAGACTCACGACGTGTCAGAGGGTGAATGTTATCCCTACGAGCGCGTGACGCTGGGCGAGGGTGATCATCAGGATAGTATGAAGATCTCTCCAGAGGAACTCTACAAAGATACTAAACTCCACCAACATCACGTTATGGCGTGGCGTAGTGATGATAACGTGAAATTTTAGAATCATAGCGATCATCTCTAGCAAATTGTGGCGAATGATCGACACGATATCTAGAAAGGGAGGAATGCAAATAAGGATAATCATCGTAATAATATGCCATGAAATACTACCTTTAGAACTCCACTACTACGTATAAAATGTGGCGTTAACCCAACCTCGCCCTGATAGCAATTAGAGCACGAGTCTTCAGGTGGTGAACGACCGTTGCACTAACTCAAAATGTCATGCAAGCGACTACGTCACACTTGCGAATGAAGTTACGATGGTGCAAACTATTCGGTTCCAGGTCATTAAACAAGTAATTAAAATTTATGGAGCATCTAAACAACCAATTGCACAATTGGGTAACAAGCCATGAAGAGTAAAGAGCAGTTAAAATCAACCAACAAAATGAAACGCAATTTCGTTCAAGTGCGCACCGAATTCGTCCCGCAAATTAAATGACAAATAAAGTAACGATTGCATATAAGTGTCAACATTCCCAAGACAATAGTTCAAAACCAAAGCATCCAAATAAGAGAAATAAAACATTCATACCTAGATTTGCTTATGCACGCAGCGGTTTGGCTTCGGGATGGAGGTCCGATGGCGTGAGTGCTCCTGGCTTGTCGGTGGTTCCACAGAGGGGCTGCGGATACGAAGTCAGGCCGGATTTGGGATGTTACGGTGGCAGGGGATGAGTTCTGCGGATGACGAACTATGAGGGGTATGTATCTGGGGGATTGGATGGTGGGGGTGGGGGTTGAGGATGGCCGGTTGGAGATGTGGGGTTTTGGATCTGATGGACTAGGGGTCGGAGGTGGAGGCTTGGGGGGTCGGGTGAGGTGGAGGAAGGCGCTGCGAGGGGAGGAGGGGCTGGGATCAGCCGGGGAAGAGGCGGAAGGGCTGCAATTTTCTAGGAGATGGGACTACCAGGGAAAGGGGGAGGGCCAGGTTCAGTAAACAGAGGAGGGTTGGCGTCGGCAGAGGAGGTCGGGGAGGGAAGAAACCTGGACGGATTCCGGGCTGGAGCAGCGCGGAAGGGAAGAGGGCTCTCAGAGTCCACCAAAAGGAAGGACTGGCAAGTTGCAGTGCAAACAACTCTCGATCCCTATGTTCGGCCACTAGCGTGCATAATTATAAGAGGGAAAAGTAAAAACAGGATTAGGGCTCCCGATCGGATGGCTATAATTGTTCGAGCCGATCGGGGGGCTAAATACATCTAAATAATAAAATCTAATATATGAAACTTGCTCGAAACGATCCTCCGGGTGCATCCATGGGCTCGGATCGCCCAAATGGGTTGTCGATCAGCGCCTTCTGCGGGAATAGATGCGTGCGTGCCGTCGATCGGCTTTAGTTCTTCTCCTATTCATCCCTATTCTAGTGTTAGGATTGAGCAAGGCTCCCCCTTGTATCTCCGCCACCACCTATACCTCAGACAAGATCCCGAAATAGGCCCATAATAGTATGATAATACCTACCGTATTTGGGTGGCATTGTTAACTTGTATACCTGTCAAATTTAGTTAGAAATTTCACTTCTGTGAATTATCATTGATTATGAATTATACTTAATGAATTAAACGTTTTGTCCCATTTGATCCATCTTTTTTTCCGCTGAGGTATTTTACATCTGGGATTTTTTCATATTGCTAGTGCCAGACTGATCGTCTTTTCTTCAATATCATTGAATGATTATTTTTAAGTAGTTATTTAACACTGCTTATTTTTCAGCTCTTGCGGCTGAAGTTAATGTGGTACCACCATCTAGATTGATGTCTTTGATTGGCCAGGCTCTCAAATGGCAGCAGCATCAAGGTCGGCCGCCTTTCTATTATGTTTTATCCCTTTCTATGTGCTACTTAAACTTCTAGATGTTCTTGTTGACAAACATGTTTTGTCATTCAGGGATGCTTCCTCCAGGTACGCAGTTTGATTTATTTAGAGGAACTGCTGCCATGAAAAAGGATGAAGATGATATGTATCCAACAACACTTGGTCACCAAATAAAGGTAAACATTTGACATGCCATCTAATTTATATGTGCAGTTTTACCAATACATTTCTGACCTGAAAATTTTTATTCATATACCGGACACATATATGGTTTGATGCAAGCCAGACACCAGTAATATGGAATGTACAGTGGACGCAATACTGCAAATTCAACCATTTCTTCATATAAATGAAATTCATAACTGCAGTACGCAACCTTTTTGTCATTTTTAAATCCATATTTCATATAAGCTATGCCGAGTTAATTCTAAAGCTAAATTTATTTTCAATTATGGTAAAAAAGAAAGTATCTTTGATTTGATTTGAATTTTCAAAGCAGGATTACCCGCAATGACAGTATGATCTAGTTCTTTGTGTGTTGTCAATCTTAACCCAATTATTGGCTTGAACATATTTTTGATCATGCAATACCATTGTTTCATCTTTATTACTGCTTTTAGTGCACTCTAGTTTAATGAAATCCACTCAGAAATTTTCTATTGACTAAAGTGTGGTCAAATGTACACGCCCTAAGCATTATATAGCTAGGGCATAACACATAAAATGCATGAAATTCCTCAAAGTAAAATTGCAAATGGCATAATAAACTATTTGAAATAATGAAATTCCTCAATTAGTTCAACTCTCGATCTCATGAAGTCACTTCCTGGGAAGACTAAATCAGTTGCATCATCCTTCCTGGGTTGGAGAGGACTTGCCCTCGAGTTAAAATTTTGACCTTTTTATTAACCTGATGTTGATGATATCTGTTGGAAAAGCCCATTTAACTAGGCCCATTTTGTATTTTTTTCTCTTTCCTCTTTAGTCCCACATTGTGTATAGGATCTTACTCTCTTCCTCTCCTCTATATATTTGTACTCATTCTTTGTATTCTATACAAGTGAACATATATTCAAGGTTGCTTTTCTTATCTTCTACATGGTATCAGAGCAACCGGTCCTCCTTGGGCGGCTTCCCCCTATTTAACCGCCTATCTTCCTGTGGTCTCCTGCTGTGTGTGCGGCTTCCAGTGGACTCGCGGCTTCCAGCGGACTCGCGGCTTCCAGCGGACTCGCGGCTTCCAGCGGACTCGCCTTTCTATTCGCTTCCCGTCCTTCCCGCTTGGTTTCTGGCGGCCTGCTTCTCTCTGGCCGCTTCGCCTTCTTCTCCCTTCTCCACTCCGTGGTTCCACCCCTCCCCTCAGGATACTTATAGTTTTTTCTGTGGGGCCCGCTTCTCTCCTCTCTCTGCTCCTGTCTCTCTTCTCACGCGAACTTCCGTGTGCTATCCGCCGCGGTCTCCTATCCGCAGCTCCTTCCCGACTATCCGCGCGGTCTGCTATCCGCATCCGCCGCGGTCTCCTGATCCCGCCTGACTTCCTGCTATCCGCAGCTCCTTCCCGCTAATCTGCGCGGTCTGCGGTCTTATTCAGTCAGCTTTCCTCCGTGCACGTTTTTCCTTGTCCAGACCGCGCTCTCTTCTCGCGGCCTGCTCCTGCTCGCCTCTCGCGGCCTGCTCCTACTCGCCGCGCTCTACCCTCTTCATCCGCTTGGGTTGTTCTTTCCTCGCGGTCTTGGCTCTCTGCCCGCTCGTGGCCCTTGTCTCTGACCGCTGCTGTATTCAGTCTGACCGTGCAGGAAGCTACCTCTTGCATTTAGGTCGCGGTCCTCTACTTCTTCTATCTGCGCAACTCGGCCTCTATCTGCCGGTTCCTATCCGCCTCTGGTCGCGGCCTGCTGCCGCTGGTGTCCACATCTTGACCGGGCGGTCTCCGTTCTCGTTGCGCGGCTACTTCCCTTCCTCCTATCCGTGTGGACTGGTTTCTATCCGCCTCTGGTCGCGGCCTCCTGTCGCTGGTGTTCGCACTGTGACCAGGCGACCTCAGCTCTACTCGCACGGCCTCCTCTTCTGTCGGTCTGCCCTTCTAATCGTGCGGCCTCCCTTCTATGGGTTCTTCTGCTGATTCTTCCGGCACGACGGTTCCTCCTGCAGACCGCCCGAACCCTATTCCGGAAATAAGGGATGAACTCCGTATTACTACTATATCTCTGACAGACAAGAAGAACTTTGTTGAATGGGCGCATTCTGTTCGCCAGGTCCTACAATCCAAGGGGTTTCTTCATCACTTGACGCAGGTGGTTATCGGTACTCCGACTGATGACTGGTTACGCAACGATGGTCGTGTGCAGACATGGATTCTTAATTCTCTTGATAGTGAATCCTATCGTCTGGCCATGTACCATGAGACGGCAAAAGGCATGTGGGATGAGCTTCATACTCTTTACTCCGAGAAGGATAGCCTCCACTATCTGTATGACGTTATCACTGCTCTCCAGGCCCTTGACAGCAATGGTGCAACCGATCTGGCTTCTTTTGTGGCCCAGGCTCGGTCGTTGGTCGAGGCATGGATCCAACATCAGCCTCCTACTGTGGACCTTGCTGCCCAAAGAGCTCAGAAGGAGGCTGTGGGTATTGCCATGATGATGGCTCGGCTACCCCATCACCTTCACAGTGTTCGATCTCACATCCTCTCCTCGACAGTTACGCCCTCCTTCTCAGATGTGTGCTCTCCATGCTTCTCAAAGTCACCCCGCCTCCAGAAGTGTCTGGACCTCCTTTTCCGGCTCTTGTCCAGCAGGTCCCTGCTCCTATACTGCCGCTTCCCTCTTCAGTCCGTGGAGGCCGCACCGATTCTCGGGGACGTGGTCGCGGTGGACGGCCTCGGCCTAAGTGCTCGTTCTGTGGCAAAGATGGGCATCTCGAAGCCACCTGCTATCGCAAGAATGGTCGCCTTCCTCGTCCACAGGCGTCTGTTGCTACCACCGACTCCTCTCCCACTCGCACTGACCTTGACGAGGTTCGCCTCCAGCTCCAGCATCTTCATGGACTGCTGAGCCGCCCGCCAGCCTCAGTTGCTTCCGCTGCCTCCATCTCCAATGAAGGTATCGCCTGCCTTTCCTCTGGCCCGCAATGGATCCTCGATTCTGGTGCAACTCATCACATCACCTCTGTGCGGCCACCTCAGTACTTGTCTTCTCCTCACCCAAAGTACATCACTGTGGCCAACAGGGCCTCTGTCCTGTTTCTGGATGTGCCGATATTCCTCTCCCCCCTTCTCTTCACTTACGCTCGGCTCTTCATGTTCCGGGCTCTCCTTTTAATTACTTTCTGTTGGTCGTCTTACTACTGATTTACATTGCTCAGTGACCTTTACTTCTTCTTCTTTTCTGATACAGGATCAGCAGACGCGGACTATCATTGGTAGGGGGCGGCTGCAGGACGGGCTCTACCTTCTTGATACCTCTCCTACTCTTCTCGCCTCCGTCTCCTCATCAGATTGGCACCACCGTCTTGGTCATGCTCCTCTCCCAGTCCTCCAGAAGGCTCTCCTTGATGTATCTCTTCCTGCTTTTCAATGTGAAACATGTATTTTTGGCAAACAGCCACGTTCCTCCTTTCCTTCTCATTGTATCCGGAGCTCCGCTCCTTTTATATTAGTACACTCCGATATATGGGGTCTGTACAAGACTACTAGTATTTCTGGCTATCGGTACTTCCTTACATTTATTGATGACTACTCACGCATGACATGGTTGTATCTTCTTCGCGATCGCTCTGAGCTTCCCCGCGTCTTCCGGGTGTTCATTCTTGAAACTCGAACTCAATTCTCTGCGCCCATTCGCACTATTCGTACCGACAATGCGCGCGAGTACACTGGTCATGATTTTGCGACTCTCTGCTCTGAGTTTGGTATTATTCACCAAACCTCCTGTGCATATACTTCACAACAGAATGGTGTCGCCGAGCGCAAAAACCGGCATATTCTTGATGTGGTTCGGTCCATTATGCTTCAAATGTGGGTTCCCAAACCATACTGGAACTTTGCGCTTTCCACCGCCTGCTTTCTTATAAACCGTCTGTCGTCCTCCGTTCTTCAGCATGCTACCCCATTCAGTCTCCTCTTTCCCTCAACTCCGCCTTTCCCTGTTACACCTCGCATATTTGGGTGTACTTGCTACGTTCATCATCTGGCCCGTCTACTGACAAATTGGATCCCCGTGCGACCAAACATATATTTGTCGGTTACTCACGCACTCAGAAGGGGTACATATGCTATTCTTCTACTACCCGCAAGGTTACTGTCTCTGCGGACGTCACTTTCCGGGAAGATCTTCCCTTCTTTTCTGATCCGGACCTCGTTCCCTTCTCTGAGCCAGTTGTTCGTCCTATTGTCCCAGTTCCCTGCTCCTCCTCTACTACTCCTGCCTCGCCTCCGACCCGTCGACCTCCACCTGTTATTCAGGTCTACTCTCGTCGCTCTCCTCATCCCGTTGCCCCACTGTAGTCGGCTTCGACCTCTGATGCTCCGCCACCTGCTGCTCCGGTTCAAGCCTCCACCGCTCATCCGATGGCAAGTTACGTTTCTCTCCATCGCCTTTCACCGCCACTTCGTCACTTTGCCACATCATTATCCTCTGTTTCTGTTCCTAACTCTGTGCAGGAGGCGCTTCAACATTCTGGCTGGCGGGCTGCCATGGAGGAAGAAATGATGGCCCTTTAGGCCAACCAGACTTGGACCCTGGTCCCGTTGCCTCCCGGTCAGCACTCGGTTGTGTGTAAATGGGTGTTTGTCATCAAACATGCTCAGGATGGCACTATTGCCCGACTGAAAGCCAGACTGGTGGCTCGTGGCTTCACTCAACAACAGGGCCTCGATTATGAGGAAACGTTCTCTCCAGTGACGAAACTCAACACGGTGCGTATGCTTCTCTCCGTGGCTGTACACCGCCACTGGCCCCTTCATCAGCTTGATATCAAGAATGCCTTTCTGAATGGTGATCTTCACGAAACCGTCTACATGCGCCAACCGCTCGGGTTTGAGACCACGGGGGACTCTCATGTCTTTCTTCTAAAGAAGTCCATCTATGGTCTCAAACAGTCCCCACGGGCGTGGTTTGACAAGTTCAGCAAAGTAGTTCAGGATATGGATTTCGCTCGGAGCTCTGCTGACTTCTCTCTTTTCACCCGACACCGGGCAACTGGAACCGTCATTCTGTTAGTCCATGTTGATGACATCCTACTTACTGGGGATGACTCGCAGGAGATCCAAGTGGTCAAACAACATCTGAGCACTATATTTCAGACCAAAGACCTAGGGCATCTTCGCTACTTCCTCAGTCTTGAGGTTGCTCGACGACCGAATGGGCTTGTTCTCTCCCAACGAAAGTACTGTCTCGATCTTCTCAAAGATGCTGGCCAGTCAGGTTGTAAGCCAGCCAATACCCCGATGGAGGCAAATCACAAGCTTTGTGCACATGCCTCTGATAATGATCTGCTTCTTCAAAACCCGGAGTACTACAGACGCCTTGTCGGAAAATTGATATACCTAACAGTCACAAGGTCTGATATATCTTTTGCTGTTGGGGTTGTCAGCCGGTTCATGCATGCTCCCCGGGTATTTCACCTCCAAGCTGTTGAACGGATTCTCCGGTACCTTAAGGCAGCTCCGGGACAAGGGCTTGTTTACAAAACCTCCACCTCGGCTCCAACATTGGTTGCCTTCTCTGATGCCGATTACGCTGATTCCCTGGACGATCGGCGGTTGACCAGTGGGTTCTGTACTTACCTTGGAGGTCATCTTATTACTTGGAAAAGTAAAAAACAAGCCGTGGTCGCTCGATCCTCCGCAGAAGCTGAATACCGATCTTTGGCATGTTTCTGAACTCACCTGGCTGGAAAGCCTTCTTGCTGACTTGGGAGTAAAACTTTCTTCTTCTGCTGTTCTCTTATGTGATAGTCAAGCGGCCATACACATAGCAAAGAATCCGGTATTTCACGAACGTACGAAACATATCGAGGTTGACTGTCACTTCATACGAGAAAAAGTTCAGATGAAGAAACTTGAGTTAAAACATGTTCCAGGCACTGATCAAGTTGCTGATATTCTCACGAAGGCCCTGTCAAGCACGTTGTTCTACCAGCGTTTGTCCAAGCTTGGTGCATATGATCTATACGCTCCAGCTTGCGGGGGAGTGTTGGAAATGCCCATTTAACTAGGCCCATTTTGTATTTTATTCTCTTTCCTCTTTAGTCACATTGTTTATAAGATCTTACTCTCTCTTTCTCTCCTCTATATATTTGTACTCATTCTTTGTATTTTATACAAGTGAACATATATTCAAGGTTGCTTTTCTTATCTTCTACAATATCCATAGTCATATTCTGCAAGATAGTCTTTTAGTTGATGTTAGCAGGAAAGTCTCCTCAAGAAAAGCATTTATATATTGCCTTGTTTATAAACTGGTGCACTCTAGAATAATGTTTGATGATGTAGAACTAGTAAAAATAACAGATGTAAAACTAAGTTCGCCTTCCAGAAACTTTTCTTCATTTCATTTTTCTGCTTAGAATTATCTTATCAAATTGTCAAATTTCATTACCTGACGACCAATCATTTCAGTTGGACTGATGACCTCTTGAATAATGTTATCTAATGATTTTGTCATCATCTTGTATCAATTAACACGTTATGTTTCTGTGAAATTTTTGTTTATGCTTGTCCTAAGTGTCATGGGATCCAACTTTTTTTACGTGTAGAAAGAAATAAAAGATGCTCATGATTTAATAAAGGGAATTGTTAAAGGCACCGCAGGTTTGGCTATTGACACCATTTTGTTAAAAGCACCACACATAGCTAATGACACCCGAAAAGGTTAATTGCACCACAAAAATTTTAAGGCACCGCAAATGTACTTCGATTTAAAATGTCTTTGATTTATTTTATTTCTTAAACATAGACCATACCTTACTATATATTTAAACATAGAATAGAATTGCACCATTTTGTTTAAACATAAAATAGACCAGACCTTTTATCCATTACACCATTTTGAGAAGAATGTTGATGATACTGTATTTCATATAAGAACATCAAACATAGTCTCCAATTCAAAACATGAGTCGGTTCAAAAATAGTCTCTAATTCATAACATGCACATGATGTTTTTATAACAACGCTTATCGTTCCTTCTCCCGTTCATCCTATAGTTAAAGACACTGACCAACTCGGCAACACCTGCCAAGGTTCAAACATCCACGAGTTAGTAACATACACAGGATCTTATCATCATAATCTTCATTATCAGATATCACCAATATCATTATCAGTTATATCACCAACATCATTATCAGTTATTTTGGTCAGCTAAAGGATTCCAAAAGTTAATGTACCTGGTTCTAGTAGTTATAGACAAATGCATATATCAGTAGTAGGCTAGCAACAATCAAGGAACCAAGAAAAATAATCTATGATAAGAAGGCACACACCTTGAAGAGATGGGATCCTGTGTCAGCATCAACAGCGCTAAATGGATCATCAAACAGATAAATATCAGTATCTTGGTATAAAGCACACACAAATGAATACTTAATTAACACAAATGAATACTTAATTACCTTTATTAAAAATCCTCCAAGCCGATAAGGGAATTGTTTTTTTCGTTTGTTGTCGGTGGAGTTGTGATCCGTGACATATATATAGATGCCCATGTTTGTGCAAACTCCTCATGATACCTTCTCCATGGCGTGAACAATGGTGGCAATGGGCATGCATCACTCATAATTAGCAAAACAAAATGATTATCATTTACGAATCCAATGGTTATTAGCTTTGGATCTGTCGGTGGCATAGAATGGAGTGGAAGAAATGTCAAGCATTTATCACTTGAATGCTCAACTATTGCAACATTATAGAAAGACACAATTACTAGCCCCATATCTGGAAGTGACATCCATTTCTCAACTGGCCCGGGAGTGATATTGCAATCCAATGAATCTGCCAACTCTTGTTGTCTGTTCGTGCTGATTACTGCATCATATAAGCTTGTGTGTTTTTCAAGTTCATATTGAAGATTTTTTGTACTTGTACTCAATCATCTCCTAAATTCAACCCTTGGCTAATAACACGATATCCGCAATGGCCATCACTTTGCACATCAACCACATTTATAATATGTTTAGAGAAAAAAGAGCAATTGCTTTGTGAAAAAATCCGTATATGTACCCCTATCCATGGTTTGCGAAGGAGTTCGTAGTTGATAACTCGCCCTCTTTCTTGCTGTCAAGTGTCAACTTTGCATTTTTTTTCTCACTTGTTTTTTTTCCTTTGCTTGATCTTCCTTGGCTAGGACGTGTTCAAAAAGAGAAGAATCACATTTTGTTGATTTCCAGTCATCAACAATTTTTTTAAGACTTTCTTTTAGTCTTCCTTTTTGTCTCAATGGCGCCGCAAGCTTCACTGTTTGGCTACATGCAGGCTCAACTAATTCTCGGAGTTTTCTTTTCAATTCTTTTTTATGTTGATGGCTTGAATTTGCAAATCTTTGAATAATGGCATCGATCTCATTACTAACAATGCTTATTTATCAACCAAAGAGGGACGTGTTTTGATTGACTTATGTAGGGCAAAAGCTCGTGTGAACATGGTAGACCCGCAGTAAATCTCTTCTTATGTGTGCATGATTCAACATGCATAGATTTGCGAAGCTCTTCCTCTTCCTCTTTAATGCACTCCAAAGCTTTCAAAGATACATGCCCAAGTAGTTTTGAGTATAAATGCCCACCATACTCTTTGTTGAATTGCATACAACTCTGACCAAAACATCTCTTAATATCAGTATGTTGGAGGTTGATCATTTGATTAAATGTCTTCCTCTTCCTCTTTAATGCATAGATTTGCGAAGCTCTTCCTCTTCCTCTTTAATGCACTCCAAAGCTTTCAAAGATACATGCCCAAGTAGTTTTGAGTATAAATGCCCACCATACTCTTTGTTGAATTGCATACAACTCTGACCAAAACATCTCTTAATATCAGTATGTTGGAGGTTGATCATTTGATTAAATGTCTTCAATATGGTGGTCAAATTTCCAATATTGACTTCAAGAAATTTCTTTAACTGGCTGTGTCCACTTTCCACTCGATTAGTGGTATAACTAACCCAAATGCATGTAACAATCAATCCATGCCGAAACAAAAAATTCCTTGTATGGCTCAACCCAAGAAGTGGTAACATATGATAAGAGGCATCTGGATAATCAGCCGAAAAGTCAGCCATTAAATTGTTGAATGTCAAAGTGAACTCATTTTCCGTTACCGAGTCAATTAACTGCTGCCAAGCCTTCATAAACCGCTCAAATTCCCTTCCTTTGGCAAATTTCTTTTTGTAATTTGCCAATACATTCCTGTTTATGTGTACTCGACATAATACATTCTTCGAACTTGGAAAAACATACTTGACAACGTTCATCAATGCAATCTCCCTATCTGTTACCAGCACAATAGGTTGTGTTGATGGATCAATTATTGAATGGAAACATTCAAGTGCCCATTTGTAACTATCTTCAGTTTCATCTTACATGAAACAAAAACAAGAAAAGAAAGACTGATATGTTGAAGTGATGGCAACTATACACAACAACGGCAGGCGATACCTATTTGTTTTGTACATGAAATCTAGTTGGAAAACAGTGGAAAACATGTTGCTTAATTGGATGGAAACCGGGTGCGCAAAAAGCAAACTTTGCAACCGATTGCTTCCCTCAAAAACCTTGTTGAAACAAACATACCCCTCCAAATTGATACACTTGTATAAGAATTGTATCGGAGTACCTCCATCTAACTCCTTTGCCTGTAACCGTAGTCTCTCATTGTAGATAGTTTTTATGACTGTTGTATTCATAGAATTACCTTTTTTCACCGCGGCTAAAATCTTCCTTGGTTTAGCGCCTTCACCATACATATTTTTGACCATCTTTGCTTCATCCTCATCCAACCGACCCGCATATGCATGCGCTTCCAAGTGAACAACATCATGGTTATGCTTCCCGCAAATAATAGTAACCTTCCACTCATCAATATTTGCTACTTTCTTCCCAAAGATAAAAAATGGACAATCACATCGCTTACTAGACGATTTCCGTATTTCCTTCTTCACAAAGTTCTTGTTTTGATTGGCTCTAAAATGCCCTCCTCTATCACACCCCAAAAGCACATGTCGTGTTAGACGACCAATTTCCTTATTTGAGTGTTTAATCGTGAATTTGTGATAACAAAACCTAAACTCCGCGCAACAGTTTTAGCCCACTCAATTAAAGCTTTTCTTGTAGAGAAAGCTTGATCTGTTTCGAAGTGAGAACTAACATCCACTTCAAAATTTTCATTATGAACAAGATCAACAGATAAATCCATATTACTACCATCCAAACTACATATAAACGACAATCATTAACTCACACTTCATCAAAACGCATGTTTAAAGACAATATCAATCGCCACATGACAGCACACAATACAAAATCAATGAATATACCTTCCATGACGACTTTGGCTTCAATTTTCATCTGCATTTTCATTTTCCAACATCTGCAACTTAGAGGATAGGGGAATAGAATCAGAAATTGGTGGCTTATGACTTGGAGATTTGAGAAAGAAAAAAAATGAAGGGGCGGTCGTAGGTCTTCTGAAATGGTGAGTGAGAGCGGGGAACTGGAGTACAAGAGAGGAGCGACGCCTGGAGAGGAGGAGGCGGCGGCTGGAGAAACTTTTTCGGAGGTCCGGTTAGGGCCGGTGGCAAGAGCAGCGAGGGAGATGTCGTCTGACGGGATGAGCGGCGGTAGGGTTTCCGAAGTCACAATTTGGAGGGAGAGGTGCGAACAAAAGAGTGCTATTAGGTTTTTTTAAAAGGATCGTATTTAACACCTGAAATTATAAGAATGTGGTGTCAATAGCCAAATTAGCGGTGCCTTTAACAATTCCCTTAATAAAACATAATAGAAATTGTTGAGAAAGCTCAAAACTTATATGTATTGCTTGTGTATGTAAATACAAGGAGAGAATACAAATATATATGAGGGAGAGAGAGGGAATAAGTCCTATACAAGATGTGGGACTAAAAGATGAGAGAACATAAATGGGCCCAAAGGATGGGCCCAATACATGAGCTATTCTAACACTCCCCCCGGAAGTTGGAGTGTACAAATCGTAAGCGCCAAGCTTGGACAAGCATTGATAGAAGAGTGCCTTGGGAAGAGCCTTTGTGAGGACATCCGCAACTTGTTCAGACCCTTAGACATGCTTTAGATCGAGCTTCTTCATTTGAACTTTTTCCTGAATGAAGTGATAATCGACTTCAATGTGCTTCGTTCTTTCGTGAAAGACTGGGTTCTTGGCGATATGTATAACAATTTGGCTGTCACAAAGGAGAAGAGCTGGTGACGGTAATTTTACACCCAGATGAGAAGACTCTCAAGCCACGTCAGTTCCGATACTACAGGTGCCATTGCCCGGTATTCTGCCTCAGCTGATGATTGAGCAACGACCGCTTGTTTCTTGCTTCGCCATGTAACCAAATGTTCCCCAAAGTAGGTGCACAAACCACTAGTAAATCGCCGGTCATCAAGAGAACCAGCATAATCAGCATCTGAGTAAGCCACCAAAGTTGGAGCAGAAGAAGAGGTCCGGTAAACAAGTCCTTGACCATGAGCTGTTTTAAGGTACCTGAGAATACGTTCAACAGCTTGAAGATGAGATCTTCGAGGAGAGTGCATGTATCGACTGGCAAGACCAACATCAAAAGAAATATCTGGTCCAGTAACCGTGAGATAGATCAATTTTCCAACGAGTCAACGATGATATTCAGGATTCTGGAGAAGTAGATCCGAGTCAGATGCTTGAGCGCATAATTTGTGGTTTGCATCCATAGGGGTATCACTTGGCTTACAACCTGAATGACCAGCATCATGAAGAAGGTCAAGACAGTACTTCCGTTGAGATAGAGTAAGCCCATCCGGTCGTCTGACAACCTCAAGACCCAAAAAATATCGTTGAGGTCCCAGATCCTTTGTCTGAAAGACGGAGTTTAGATGTACTTTGACTGCCTGTATCCCTTGTGAGTCATCTCCTGTAATGATGATATCGTCAACGTATACTAACGTATACTAACGGAAGGACTGTCCCTGTTGGTCGGTGACGAGTAAACAACGAGAAGTCGGCCGATCTTCGAGTAAAACCGATATCACGAAGGACCCTACTGAATTTTTTAAACCATGCCCATGGAGATTGTTTGAGACCATACAGAGCCTTTAGAAGGCGGCAGACCTGAGACTCCCCCGTGGTCTCAAACCCGGGTGGTTGTTGCATGTACACCGTCTCGTGGAGATCCCCATTTAAGAAAGCATTCTTGATATCCAGTTGAAATAGGGGCCACTGGCTGTGAACATCGACAGAGATGAGGACGCGAGTGGTATTGAGCTTGGCGACCGGAGAGAAAGTTTCCTCATTGTCGAGTCCCTGTTGCTGGGTGAAAGCACGAGCCACATGACGAGCCTTTAAACGGTCAATTGTCCCATCAGCAGCATGTTTGATGACAAAGACCCACTTACGCCCAACCGGTTTCTGACCCGCAGGAAGGGGAACGACGGTCAATGTCTGGTTAGCCTAGAGAGCAGACATTTCTTCCTCCATGGCTGCCCGCCAGCCTGGATGTTGAAGCGCCTCCTGCACAGAGTTAGGAACAGCAACCAAAGAGAGAGAAGTAGCAAATGTGTGCATAAGGGGAGAGAGGCGATGAAGAGAGACGTAGTTGGCCAGAGGATGAGCAGTGGAAGGCGGTACCTGATCAGCAAGACGCGGAGTATCCGTGGTAGAGGTCGTCTACAGAGGGGCAACGGAACTGGGAGGGCAACGAGTGTAGACACGGATAACGGGTGGTTTGGAGGGAGCAGGAGCCGGTGCAGGGGAAACCGGCAAAGGTGGTGTAGTAGCGGGAATAACTGGGCGTGGGATGGATGGCGGGAGAGGAGTTGGGGGTAGATCAGCGGATAAAGGAGCAGGAAAAAACGGTTGTTCTTCCCGTAAGGTAACGTTAGCAGAAACAGAGATCTTTTGAGTAGCTGGAGAGTAGCAAACATAGCCCTTCTGGGTGCGCGAATAGCCGACAAAGATATGTTTAGCCTCCCGGGGATCCAACTTATCCGAGGATGGCCTCAGACGGTGGACGCAGAAGATGCTGCCAAAGACACGAGGCGGGAGAGGAAAAGCCGGAGTGGAGGGAAATAATAGGCTAAACGGAGTAGCATAGTGGAGGACGGAGAAAGGGAGACGGTTAATGAGAAAGCAGGCAGTCGAGACCACAAAGTTCCAATAAAGCTTGAGAACATGCATTTGAAGCATGAGGGAGCGGGCTACATCGAGTAAGTGGTGGTTCTTCCTTTCGGCAACACTATTTTGCTGGGGCGTGTAAGCACAGGAGGTTTGATGAAGAATCCCGAATTCAGAACACAACGGTAAATTCGTGGCTGGTGTACTCACGAGCATTGTCAGTGCGTAGTATTTTGAGTGTGGTATGGAATTGTGTACGGGTCTCGAGGACAAATGCCCAAAAAACATGGGGAAGCTCGGAGCGATCACGAAGTAAGTATAGCCACGTAGCGCGAGAGTGATCATCAATAAATGTGATTAAATAGCGAAAATCAGAAATACTTGTAATCTTAAAAGGGCCCCATACATCAGAATGTACTAAATCAAAGAGAGCAGCGCTCCGAGTACAATTGGATGGAAAAGAAGAACGCGGCTGCTTGCCGAGGATACTTGAGTCACACTGAAAAGGAGTAAAAGAGACTTCTGGAAGAGCCCGCTGGAGGACCGGCAGAGGGGCATGCCCAAGCCGACGATGTCACGTAGTGGAAGAGACAGAAGACAGAATGGTGGGAGAGTCGTCGAGAAGGTAGAGCCCGTTCCGCAGCTGGCCTTTACAAATGGTAGTCTGCGTCCGCCGATCCTGTATAACAAAGGAAGAGGAGATGAATATAACAGAACAATCAAGATCACTTGTAAGACGTCCAACAGAGAGTAAATTGAACGGTGAACTCGGAACATGAAGAGCCGAGCGAAGAGAGATTGACGGGTTGAGAGAAAGATCTGCCGAGCTGGAGACAGGAACCATCGCCCCATTGGCCACAGTGATAGACTTCAGATAAGGAGAATCCGAGCACTGGGCAGGCCGTCGCGAAGTAATGTGATGAGTGGTACCAGAGTCCACAATCCAGCCCAGGCTGGTGGATAGACAAGCAGTACCTGTGTTGAAGACGGAGGCGATGGAGGCAGATGGCGGGTTGAGCAGGCCCTGGAGATGCTGGAGCTGAAGCCGGACTGTCTCAAGATCAGGTGGACTGGCGTCAGTAACAACAGATGCCGTCAGAAGAGGAGGATAACCAATTTTCCTGTAGCAGGTCGCCTCAAGATGACCATCTTTCCCGCAGAAGGAACACTTCGGCCGACCCCGGCCACCACGGCCACGGCCCCGAGAGCCCGAACGTCCCCCCCGAGCAGAAGTAGGAGGGGATGGTAGGAGCGGAGGGGCCTGCTGAAGAAGGGCTGGGGGAGGAGCAGAAGTATCCGGAGGAGGTGATACACGGAGAATCATGGAGCATACATCTGAGAAAGATGGTGTGGTGGGAGAAGCCAGGACCTGAGCACGAATGCTCTGAAGGTGAGATGGAAGACATGCCATTATGATGGCAATGCATGCGGCTTCCTTCTGAGCGCGCTGATCAACGTGATCATTAGTGGACGGCTGATGCTGGATCCAGGCTTCAGCAAGAGTTTTAGCCCGAGCGACAAAAGAGGTCATATCCGAAGCCCTGCCAGTGTCGAGAGCAAAGAGCTCAGTGAGTATGTCGTAAAGATGCTGAAGGTTGTCGCGGCCTGAGTATAAGGAATGCACCTCATCCCACATAGCCTTGACGGCGTCGTGGTACGTAGCCATCTGATAAGGCTCACCATCCAATGAATTCAAGATCCAAGTCTGAATGCGACCATCATTGCGGAGCCAATCATCGGTAGGAGGAGACGGAGGTGCCTGAGTAAGGTGAGGCAGAAGGCCCTTGACCTGAAGAATCCGTCTAACTGAGTGCACCCATGGGATAAAGTTTTTCTTTCCAGAAAGAGAGATGGTAGTGATCCTCAGCTCGTCACGGACTTCAGCAGAGCAAACCGGGCGGTCTGTAGGACAGGCCAGGCGGTCAATAGGCGGATTGGCCGCCGAGCCAGTGGAGTTACCAGATGAACCCATAGAAGCAGACCGCAGAATCAAATCACCGAGGGAGACCGCCGCGAGAAGAGCAGGAGGTCGCACGACAAGGCCGCAACGGGAAGGACTGGAGAAGACCACGACCAAAATACGGGAAGGCACCAGTCCGCACGGTCACGTCAGACACCAACGATTAGTCAGATCGCGACCAAAATGCGGAAAGGGAGGAGTCCGCACGGTCTAGGTGAACACAGCAGCGGTCAGAGCACAGGAAGCCGTGAGGAGAACTCGAGCGGCAAGAAAGGAGAGAGAGACTGCGGCGGACAGGAGCAGTCCACAAGAGAGAGGAGCCCGCAGCGGTTAGGAGAGAGAAGCTCGAGCCCGCAACGGTTAAGACAGGAGCAGTCCGCAAGCAGACTGGCACGAGTAGAACTCAAGCGCCAGGAAGAAGATGAGGGCCCTCATCGGTTAAGGAGGAGTTCGCAACGGGAAGGAGAAGTCCGCGAGTTGAGAAGCTCGAGAGGACAGAAGAAGAGACCGCGAGTTTGAAAAACTCAAACAGCGAGGAGAGGAGCTCGCAGCGGACAAGAGGAGAGCCCGTAGGGGTTAAGGAGGAGTTCGCAGCGGGAAGGAGAAGTCCGCGAGTAGAGAAGCTCGAGCGGACAGAAGAAGAGACTGTGAATTTGAAGAACTCAAGCCGCAAGGGAGGAGAGGAGCTCGCAGCGGACAAGAGGAGAGCCCACAAAGGACAAGATAGGTGGGCCCCACGGGACAGAAGATGTCTATAAGAAGCCTGAGCAGGGTGTAACCACAGTGTGAGAGAAGGGAAGCGGTTGCAGAGTTGCAGTCTGCAGAAGCCATGCGGATAAGGGGAAGAGCGGACAGGATAAACGGGCCGCAGGAAACCGGAGCGGATAGACCCGCAGTCCGTAGGAGAGGAGGGTGGGTTGGGCAGGCTGGGCGGGCTGGGCGGGCTGGGCGGTTAGAAACAGGGAAACCAGAGCGGACAGGGAGGAGGGCCGGCTGGGCGGTTAGAAACAGGGAAACCGCAGCTATAGGACCGCACCCTCTGATACCATGTTGAGAAAGCTCAAAATTTGTATGTATTGCTTGTGTATGTAAATACAAGGAGAGAATACAAATATATATGAGGGAGAGAGAGGGAATAAATCCTATACAAGATGTGAGACTAAAAGAGGAGAGAACATAAATGGGCCCAAAGGATGGGCCCAATACATGGGCTATTCTAACATAAATAAATTAGTGGAAATTTTTATTCAAGCTATAGGTAAAAATGGTATGCAATTTTTTGCTTGGTAGTATGAAATGTGTTTTCTAATTATTTTATAATCAGAAAATATACTTCAATTCACTGAAATTATTGATGAAGTTAATTTTGTAAAATTCTCAAATCTTTTGAAAACCTTATTTAGAGGATAATTGGCAATTTTTCAGATTTTAAAAAGCTAGTTTACTTATTTGTAGTATGTAATAGTATGCAGGGTTCCTAGAAATACAAGGCTTCGTTTATTTTCTGCATGTCAATAAATTCATATTTATCAGACTGTTGAATTAAGAATGATATTTGGATTGCTTTTTTGCCCCCAAAAGTGGCTTGTTTTTCTGCATGAAGAATTAAAGGAACTTGGAACTATATAATAGTCATTTTTGGGGGGAAAACTCTAGATATGATCTACTACAAACATAACTTGAGAATGGGTTCTTATGTTCTGTATGAACTAATTTATTTTTTCACCTTCTGCTTATTGTTTTAATTATACATTTGGATGGCTTTTTAATAGCTGGGTGTCACCCTTTGTATCATATTTTCGGATTGTTTTCTATATACGCTTGTGAATTTGCAAATAATGCATTTTTAATTGGTTGCTTGCAGTTTGGAAAGAAAAGTCACGCAGAATGTGCACGATTCTCTCCGGATGGGCAGTACCTAGTTTCATGTTCAGTTGATGGCTTTATTGAGGTGCATTATCTTTCCAACAAATGGCCTTTCCTGCACTATTTCAGACTTTCTGTTTGAATTTAGATCTTCCTTTAAAAAATTTATGTTTTTGTTAGCATATTTAGTCCCTGCGGGTCCAACATGTTGTTTGGGATCGATTTATTTTTGAGTTTATCCTTGACGTGGTCTGTTTATGTGATTTTATCTCACATTGTCTACCGTGTAATCGTGTATCATGGGTTTGTGCTTATAGGTCCAGCTCCCTCCTTTCACTTTCAGGTTTCCAACATGGTCTTAGAGCTGGGTTTGATTTGCTCATGTTGGCAGATCTAGTCTCAATGGGTCTAGTGTGTCGTGCAGGGCATACTTATATCTCGGTGTGACCTCTCTGTATGATTTAGTCTCACATTATGATACGTCTTGGAAAGAAGAACGAGACATGATTGCATTAAACGAGAGCAAAGATGCAATCCGGAGCGAACTCCGGCCAAGATCAAGGACGCTGGGTCCTCCAAAGATCTCTCTCTCAAGAATGAGAGCTCAAAACCCTAAATAACCAAAAATGACCCAATATCAAAACCCCTCCCCCTTGTATAGATGAGGGAGAGAAAACATTACCAGGAAATAAGATTAATTAATATGTCTTAATTAATACAAATTAATATTAATTAATTAATAACCATTAATTAATACCAATTAATCACACCAATTAATTAAGGTGGTTTCCATAAATGCGCTCTGATCGTCCCGGCGATGGGTGGCTACTCCGACAATTGTGTTCGGGTAACACATTACTTATCGCGCATCTCCCTCCCCTTCTTATAGATCCCATGCCCATCCTCCTTTCACCTCTGGGTTTTGAGATGGAAGCCATAGATTTTCAACATAGTATCAGAGCTAGGCTTGACCCGCTGCAAGTGGCGTGTTGGCAGATCTGGTCCCAACGGGTCTAGTGTGTCGTGTGAAAATAATTTGTATTATGGTTTATCCGCGGCATGGCCTGTCTGTATGATTTAGTCCCACATTGCCTACCGCGCATCACCTGCTCATGCTTATAGATTTTACCTCGGGTTTTGGGATGGAAGCCGCTTGTTTCCAACAATTTCTTTGAACTATCTTTCTTTGTCGTGTTTCTAGACAAAACTACTGGTTCATATGGTTGCTTGTAGATAGTTATATTGTTTCAGAATATGATGTTCTCACTCATTTTGTATGTGAAAATGAAATCACAATTTTTGAAAGGATTTTGTGAAGGTCTCTGAAGTTTGAATATAGCATTGCTATATACATCTAACCAAATAATGGATTTATTAAATTCCATCATTTATAAAACATGTTTTCAAATTTCTAGCAACTAAATGTGACTAAATGAGTAATGAATTCGTACCGTAAAGCGGGAAATAACATGACTTAGGGAACTTGCAAAGAAATTCACTAATCTTCACCTGTTCTCAGGTATGGGATTACGTGAGTGGGAGGCTGAAGAAAGATCTTCAATATCAGGCTGATGTGAGTATGTCCAATTTTCGTCCTCTTTTTAGCTGATGTTGAATATTTCAATATATTTTAAGTTGTTCTGCTGCATCAATCACTTTTGTGCCATTAGGACGTACAAAAGTAAAATATCTTAGAAGCTGTATATCCTTTCTTGACACGAAATTTCACCGCACCAAGCACTGATGTGTACTTGTCTCTCGTATTCTTGTTCATTATGTTTTTATTATTAGTTGTACAGCTATTCCCAGTGCTTGTAATTTTTGTCTGACAACTGAAATTCATATGAATACTGTAGGATTCCTTTATGATGCATGATGATGCTGTACTTTGTGTTGATTTCAGTAGAGATTCAGAAATGCTTGCATCTGGGTCACAAGATGGAAAAGTCAAGGTAATATGTTTCTCCTTTTTTCAGTCTCTGAACATTTATCTATTTTCTGCCACTCTCTTCACTTTAGATGAATAAAATGTAACATTGTAGTTGGTAGACACGACATCTTCACATTTTTGTTCATCTGTATTTCTTTCATTATTCAACTATTAGCGTTTGTTTGTTTGGACAAAATTGGGGCCCTGTAACTAGAACTGTATGTCTATTTTCATTGCAATTAGGCTTCCAATTCCAATTTTGAAGCCCTAATTTCGTCCAACCGAACGGACCCTTAAATTATTCTTTTGAGCAGTGTTTTCATATCGCATTCAGGTTTGGAGAATAAGGACTGGTCAATGTCTAAGGCGTCTTGAGCGTGCCCATTCACAGGGTGTTACTAGCCTCACTTTTTCTCGTGACGGAAGCCAACTTCTTAGTACATCATTTGATAGCACAGCAAGGTTCTCATAGAATGAAGTACTTTACCTTGGTCTACAATCATGTTTAGCCCTTTTTCATTAATTTTTATTAAGTGACCTCTTTCAAATCCTGATATGTATATTGTCCCATGTTCATGGAACATACATGACAGAATCCATGGTCTCAAATCTGGGAAAATGTTGAAAGAATTTCGAGGTCATAATTCATATGTGAATTATGCAATTTTCTCCAGTGATGGCAGCCGTGTCATTACAGCTTCCAGTGATTGCACTGTTAAGGTACTTTCTCTATCTTTTTCATTGAATTTTAATTTTCTTCAAACCTACGATTTTTGTTATTACAATTATTAAATTTATTTTCTACTTCAGGTGTGGGATATGAAAACAACTGATTGTTTACAGACTTTCAAGCCACCGCCTCCTCTAGTGGACCACCTATATTAATCAATTCAATCAATCTGTTTTCATCAGTCATTGCACACAAATATAACTCAGTTTTTCAATTTGTTACTAGGGGGGTGATGCTTCAGTGAACTCTGTTCATCTGTTTCCTAAAAATACAGACCACGTAATAGTGTGGCAACAGACATCATCATTTATCTCATGACTCTTCATAGGGCC